>ML372445.1:0-10672 GCA_005239525.1 Nicotiana knightiana
AAGTTATATTTTTTGGCATTTTATGGCAATTAAACTGGAATTCCACCAGTCGTGCCTATATTATAGCCTGCCATGGTCTAGGCCGCCTGATACGGAGCCGGTACCGGATAACATGTCTGAGACATCAAATACGACCCAAGTAACCCTAGCTAACGCTTCGTAATGATCAAGTTAAATTTTTTGGCATTTTATGGCAATTAAACTAGAATCCCGCCAGTCGTGCCTATATTATCGCCTGCCAAGGTCCAGGCCGGACACCTTGGTACGGAGCCGGTACCGGATAGCATGATATTTCTCCGGGACATGAAATGCGACCCAAGGAACCATAACCAACACTTGGAAATGATCAAGTTACATTTTTGGCATTTTATGGCAATTAAATTAGAATTCCGCCGGTCGTGCCTGTATTATCGCCTGCCATGGTCCAGGTAGGACACCTTGGTATGGAGCCAGTACTGGACCGCCTGATATTTGTCCGGGACATCATACAACCCATGAAACCATAACCAACTCTTTGAAATTATCAAGTTACATTTTTTGGAATTTTATGGCAATTAAACTTGTATTCCGCCAGCCGTGCCTGTATTATCGCCTGCCATAGTCCAGGCCGAACGCCTTGGTACGGAGCCGGTACTGAATCACATGATATTTCTCCGGGACATCAAATACGAACTAAGGAACCATAACCAACGTTTCAAAAATGATCAAGTTACATTTTTTGGAATTTTGTGGCAATTAAATTGGAATTCCGTCAGTCGTGCCTGTATTATCGCCATCCATGGTCCAGGCCGGACGCCGTGGTACGGAGCCGGTACCCGATCGCATGATATTTCTCCGGGACATCAAATACAACCCAAGTAACCATAACCAACTCTTCGAAATGGTAGAGTTACATTTTCTGTCAACTTATGGCAATTAAACATGAATTCCGCCAATTGTGCCTGTATTATCGCCTGCCATGGTCCAGGCCGGACGCCGTGGTACGGAGCCGGTACCCGATCGCATGATATTTCTCCGGGACATCAAATACGACCAAAGGAACCATAACCAACGCTTCGAAACGAACAAGTTACATTTTTTGGCATTTTATGGCAATTAAACTTGAATTCCGCCAGTCATGCATGTATTATCGCCTGCCATCGTCCAGGTCGGACTCCTCGGTACAGAGCCGGTACCAAATCTCATGATATTTTTCCGAGACATCAAATACAACACAAGTAACCATAACTAATGCTTCGAAATGATCAATTTACATTTTTTGTCATTTTATGGCAAATAAACTGAAATTCCACCAGTCGTGCCTCTATTATCGCCTGCCATGGTCTAGACCGGACGCCTTGGTACGGAGCCGGTTACCGGATCGCATGATATTTTTCTGGGACATCAAATACGACCCAAGGAACCATAAATAATGCTTCAAAATGATCAAGTTACATTGTTTGGCATTTTATGGCAATTAAACTGGAATTCTGCCAGTCGTGCATCTATTATCGCCTGCCATGGTCCAGTCCGGACGCCTTGGTACGGAGCCGGTACCGGATCGCATGATATTTTTCCGGGACATCGAATAAGACCCAAAGAACCATAACCAACTCTTCTAAATGATCAAGTTACGTTTTTTGGCAATTTATAGCAATTAAACTTGAATTCCGCAAATCGTGCCTGTATTATCGCATTCCATGGTCCAGGTCGGACGTCTTGGTACGAAGTCGGTTCCGTATCGCATGATATTTCTCCGGGAAATCAAACATGACCCAAGGAACCATAACCAACTCTTCAAAAGGATCAAGTTACATTTTTTGGCATTTTATAGCAATTAAACTGGAATTCCGCTAGTCGTGCCTATATTATCGCCTGCCATGGTCCAGGTCGGACGCCTTGGTATGGAGACGGTACCAGATTGCATGATATTTCTTTGGGACATCAAATACGACCCAAGGAACCATAACCAACGCTTGGAAATGATCAAGTTAAATTTCTTGGCATTTTATGGCAATTAAATTGGAATTACGCCAGTCGTGCCTGTATTATCGCTTGCCATGGTCCAGGCCGGATGCCTTCGTACAGAGCCGATACCGGATCGCATGATATTTGTCCGGGACATCAAATACAACACAAGGAACAATAACCAACGCTTCGAAATGATCAAGTTATATTTTCTGGCATTTTATGGCAATTAAACTGGAATTCCGCCAGTCGTGCATGTGCTATCACATGCCATGGTCCAGGTCGGATGCCTTGGTATGGTGCTGGTACCGGATCGCATGATATTTTTTCGGGATATCAAATATAACCCAAGGAACCATTACCAACGCTTCGAAATGATCAAGTTACATTTTTTGGCATTTTATGGCAATTAAATTGGAATTCTGACAGTCGTGCCAGTATTATCGCCTGCCATGGTCCAGGCCGGACGCCTTGGTACGAAGCCAGTACTGGATAGCATGATATTTCTCCGGGACATAAAATATGACACAACGCTTCAAAATGATCAAGTTACATTTTTTTGCATTTTATTGTAATTAAACTTGAATTCTGCCACTCGTGCCTGTATTATCGCCTGCCATAGTCCAGACTGGATGCCTTGGTACAGAGCCGGTACCGGATAGCATGATATTTGTCCGAGACATCAAATACGACCCAAGTAACCATAGCCAATGCTTCAAAATGATCAAGTTACATCTTTTGGAATTTTATGGCTATTAAACTAGAGTTCTGTTAGCCGTGCCTGTATTATCGCCATCCATGGTCTATGCCGGACGCCTTGGTATGGAGCCGATACCAGATCGCATGATATTTTTCTGGGAGATCAAATAGGACCTAAGGAACAAAAACCAACGCTTCAAAATTATTGGAAGCAATGAAATTGGAATTCCGCAGTCATGCCTGTATTATCGCCTGCCATGGTCCAAGCCGGATACCTTGGTACGGAGCCGGTACCGGATCACATGATATTTTTTCGGGACATCAAATACGACCTAAGGAAACATAACCAACGCTTCGAAATGATCAAGTTACATTTTTTGGCATTTTATGGGAATTAAATTGGAATTCCTCCAGTCGTGCCTGTATTATCGCCTGCCATGGTCCATGTCGGACGCCTTGGTACAGAGCTGGTACCCGATCGCATGATATTGGTCCGGGACAGCAAATACGACCAAGGGAACCATAACCAACGCTTCAAAATGATCATATTATCCGGTACCGGCTCTGTACCAAGGCGTCTGGCCTGGACCATGGCAGGCGATAATACAGGCACGACTAGCGGACGCCTTGGTACGACGTTGGTACTGGACCGCATGATATTTGTCCGGGACATCAAATACAACCCAAGAAACCATAACCAACTCTTCGAAACGATCAAGTTACATTTTTTGGAATTTTATGGCAATTAAACTGGAATTCCGCTAGTCATGCCTGTAATATCGCCTGCCATGGTCCAGGCCGGATGCCTTGGTACGGAGCTGGTACTAGATCGCATGATATTTGTCCGGGACATCAAATATGACCCAAGGAACCATAACCAACGCTTGAAAATGATCAAGTTACGTTTTATGACAAGTAAACTGGAATTCCACTAGTCGTGCATGTATTATCGCCCTCAATGGTCCAGGCCGGACACCTTGGTATGGAGCCGGTACCGGATCGCATGATATTTGTCCGGAACATCAATTACGACCCAAGTAACCATAACCAACTCTTCGAAATGATCAAGTTACATTTTTTTGCATTTTATGGCAATTAAACTAGAATTCTGCTAGTCTTTCCTGTAATATCGCCTGCCATGGTCCATGTCAGACGCCTTCGTACGGAGATGGTACTGGATCGCATGATATTTGTCTGGGACATGAAAAACCACCCAAGGAACCATAACCAACACTTCGAAATGATCAAGTTACATTTTTTGGTATTTTATGGCAATTAAATTGGAATTTTGCCAGTCGTGCCTGTATTATCGCCTGCCATGGTCCAGGCAGGACGCCTTGGTACGGAGCCGATATCGGATCATATGATATTTGTCTGGGACATCAAATAAAACACAAGGAACCATAACCAACTCTTCGAAATTATCAAGTTACATTTTTTGGCATTTTATGGTAATTAAACTGGAATTCCGCCAGTCGTGCCTGTATTTATCACCTCCCATGCTCCAGACCGGATGCCTTGGTACGAAGTCGGTACCGAATCGCATGATATTTGACCGTGATATTAAATATGACCCAAGGAACCATAACCAACGCTTTGAAATGATCAAGTTACATTTTTTGGCATTTTATGGCAATTAAACTGGAATTCCGCAAGTCGTGCCTGTATTATCGCCTGCCATGGTCCAGGCCGGACACCTTTGTACGGCGCCGGTACTGGATAGCATGATATTTGTCCGGTACATCAAATACAACCCAAGTAACCATAACCAACGCTTCGAAATGAACAAGTTACATTTTTTGGCATTTTATGGCAATTAAACTGGAATTCCGCAAGTCGTGCCTGTATTATCGCCTGCCATGGTCCAGACCGGACGCCTTAATACGGAGCCGGTACTGGATAGCATGATATTTATCCAGGTCATCAAATACGACCCAAGGAACCATAACCAACGCTTCGAAATGATCAAATTACATTTTTTGGGCATTTTATGGCAATTAAACTGGAATTCCGCCAGTCGTGCCTCTATTATCGCCTGCCATGGTCCAGTCCAGACGCCTTGGTACGGAGCCGGTACCGGATTGCATGATATTTCTCCGGGACATCAAATACAACGCAAGTAACCATAACCAACGCTTCGAAATGATCAAGTTACATTTTTTTGCATTTTATGGCAATTAAACTGGAATTCCGCCAGTCGTGCCTATATTATCGCCTGCCATGGTCCAGGCCGGACACCTTGGTACGTAGCCGGTACCGGACCGCATGATATTTGTCCGGGACATCAAATACAACCCAAGAAACCATAACCAACTCTTCAAAATGATCAAGTTATTTTTTTGCATTTTATGGCAATTAAACTGGAATTCCTCCAGTCGTGCCTATATTATCGCCTGCCATGGTCCACGCCGGACACCTTGATACGGAGTCGGTACCGGACAGCATGATATTTTTCCGGGACATCAAATACAACCCAAGAAAACATAACCAACTCTTCGAAATGATCAAGTTACATTTTTTGGAATTTTATTGAAATTAAACTGGAATTTTGCTAGTCGTGCCTGTAATATCGCCTGCCATGGTCCAGGCCGTACGCCTTGGAATGGAGCTGGTACCGGATCGTATGATATTTGTCCGGGACATCAAATATGACCCAAGGAACCATAACCAACGCTTCGAAATGATCAAGTTACATTTTATGACAATTAAACTGGAATTCCGCCAGTCGTGCATGTTATATCGCCATCCATGGTCCAGGCCGGACACCTTGGTATGGAGCCGGTACCGAATTGCATGATATTTGTCCGGGACATCAAATACAACACAAATAATCATAACCAATGCTTCCAAATGATCTAGTTACATTTTTTTTGTATTTTATGGCAATTAAACTGGAATTCCGCCAGTCGTGCCTATATTATCGCCTGCCATGGTCCAGGCCGGACACCTTGGTACGGAGTCGGTATTGGATAGCATGATATTTGTCCGGGGCATCAAATATGACCCAAGGAACCATAACCAATGCTTCTAAATGATCAAGTTACATTTTTAGCATTTTATGGAAATTAAACTGGAATTCCGCAAGTCGTGCCTGTATTATCGCCTGCCATAGTCCAGACCGGACGCCTTAGTAAGGAGCCGGTATCGGATATTATGATATTTGTCCGGGACATCAAATATGACCCAAGTAACCATAACCAACGCTTCGAAATGATCAAGTTAAATTTTTTGACACTTTATGGAAATTAAACTGGAATTGCGCTAGTCGTGCCTATATTATCGCCTGCCATGGTCCAGGCTGGACGTCTTGGTACGGAGACGGTATCGGATAGCATGTTATTTGTCCGGGACATCAAATAGGACCCAAGAAACCAAAACCAACGCTTCGAAATGATCAAGTTACATTTTTTGGAATTTTATGGCAATTAAACTGGAATTTCGCAAATCGTGCCTGTATTATCGCGTGCCATGGTCCGGGCCGGACGCCTTGGTATGGAGTAGGTATCGGATAACATGATATTTGTCCGAGACATCAAATACGACCCAAGGAACCATAACCAACGCTTCAAAATGATCAAGTTACATTTTTTTGGCATTTTATGTCAATTAAAATGGAATTCCGCAAATCGTGCATGTATCATCGCCTGCCATAGTCTAGGCCGGACGCCTTGGTACGTAGCCGGTACCAGATCGCATGATATATGTCCGGGAAATCAAATACGAATCAATGAACCATAACCAATGCTTCGAAATGATCAAGTTACATTTTTTGACATTTTATGGCAATTAAACTGGAATTCCTCCAGTCGTGCCTGTATTATCGCCTGCCATGGTCCAGGCCGGACGCCTTGGTACAGAGCCAGTACAAAATCGCATGATATTTGTCTGGGACATCAAATACGACCCAAGGAACCATAACCAACTCTTCGAAATTATCAAGTTACATTTTTTGGCATTTTATGGAAATTAAAATGGAATTCCGCCAGTCGTGCATGTATTATCGCCTGCCATGGTCCAGGTCGGACGCCTTGGTACGGAACGGTTACCGGATAGCATGATATTTGTCCGAGACATAAAACACGACCGAAGGAACCATAACCATTGCTTCGAAATGATCAAGTTACAATCTTTGGCATTTTATGGCAATTAAACTGGAATTCTGCCAGTCGTGCCTGTATTAGCGCCTGCCATGGTCCAGGCCGGACGCCTTGGTACAGAGCTGGTACCGGATCGCATGATATTTGTCCTGGACATCAAATACGACCCAAGGAACCGCAACTAACGCTTCGAAATGATCACGTTATATTTTTTGGCCTTTTATGGCAATTAAACTGGAATTCCGTTAGTCGTGCCTCTATTATCGCCTGCCATGGTCCAGGCCGGACGCCTTGGTACAGAGCTGGTACCGGATCACATGATATTTTTTCGGGACATCAAATACGACCCCAAGGAACCATAACCAACGCTTCGAAATGATCAAGTTACATGTTTTGGTATTTTATGGCAATTAAGTTGGAATTCCGCCAGTCGTGCTTGTATTATCGCCTGCCATGGTCCAGACCGGAGGCCTTGGTACGGAGCCGGTACCGGATCGCATGATATTTTTTTGGTATATCAGATACGACCCCAAGAAACCATAAGAAATGCTTCAAAAGGATAAAGTTACATTTTGTTGAATTTTATGGCAATTATACTGGAATTCCGCCAAGTCGTGCCTGTATTATATTCTGCCATGTTCTAGGCCGGACGCCTTGGTACTTGGCCGGTACCGAATCACATGATATTTTTCTGGGACTTCAAATACGACCCAAGGAACCATAACCATTGCTTCGAAATGATCAAGTTACATTTTTGGAATTTTATGGCAATTAAACTTGAATTCCGCCAGCCGTGCCTGTATTATCGCCTGTCATAGTCCATGTCGGACGCCTTGGTATGGAGACGGTACTGGATAGCATGATACTTCTCTGGGACATAAAATACGACTCAAGGAACCAAAACCAATGCTTCGAAATGATCAAGTTACATTTTTTTGCATTTTATTGTAATTAAACTTGAATTCCACCACTCGTGCCTGTATTATCGCCTGCCATAGTCCAGACTGGACACCTTGGTACAGAGCTGGTACCGGATAGCATGATATTAGTTTGGGACATCAAATACGACCCAAGGAACCATAACCAATGCCTCGAAATGATCAAGTTACATCTTTTGGCATTTTATGGCTATTAAACTAGAATTCCGCTAGTCGTGCATGTATTATCGCCATCCATGGTCCAGGCCGGACGCCTTGGTATGGCGCCGATACCGGATCACTTGATATTTTTCTGGGACATCATATACAACCCAAGGAACCATAACCAACACTTCGAAATGATCAAGTTACATTTTTTGGCATTTTATGGTAATTTAACTGGAATTCCATAAGTCGTGCATGTATTATCGCCTGCCATGGTCCAAGCCGGACGCCTCGGTACGGAGCCAGTACCAGATCGCATGATATTTTTCCGGGATATCAAATACGACCCAAGGAACCATAACAACGCCTCGAAATGATTAACTTACATTTTTTGGCATTTTAGGCCAATTAAACTTGAATTCCGCCAGTCGTGCATCTATTATCGCCTGCCATGGTCCAGGCCGGACGCCTTGGTACACAGCCGTTACCGGATGGCATGATATTTTTCCGATACATCAAATATGACCCACGAAACCATAAACAACGCTTCGAAATGATCAAATTACATTTTTTGGCATTTTATGGCAATTAAACTAGATTCCCGCCAGTCGTGCATGGATTATAGCCTGCCATGGTCCAGCCTGGACGCCCTCGTACGGAGCCGGTACCGGATCTCATGATATTTTTTTGGGACATCAAATTCGACCCAAGGAACCATAACCAACGCTTCGAAATAATCAAGTTACATTTTTTGGCATTTTATGGCAATTAAACTGGAATTCCGTCAGTCGTGCATGTATTATCGCCTGCCATGGTCCAGGCCGGACGCCTTGGTACGGAGCCGGTACCGGATCGCATGATATTTGTCCGGGATATAGAATATGACCCAAGTAACCATAACTAACTCTTTGAAATGATCAAGTTACATTTTTTGGCATTTTATAGTAATTAAACAGGAATTCCGACAGTCGTGCCTGTATTATCGCCTACCGTGGTCCAGGCCGGACGCCTTGGTATGGAGCCGATACCGGATCATACGATATTTTTCCGGGACATCAAATACAACCCAAGGAACCATAACCATGCTTCGAAATGATCAAGTTACATTTTTTGGCATTTTATGGTAATTAAACTGGAATTCCGCCAGTCGTGCCTGTATTAGCGCCTGCCATGGTCTAGGCCGGACACCTTGGTACAGAGCCAGTATCGGATCGCAAGATATTTGTACTGGACATCAAATAATACCCAAGGAACCATAACCAACGCCTCGAAATGATTAAGTTACATTTTTTGGCATTTTATGCCAGTTAATTTGGAATTCTGCCAGTCGTGCCTGTATTATCGCCTGCCATGGTCCAGGCCGGACGCCTTGGTACACAGCCGTTACCGGATGGCATGATATTTTTCCGGGACATCAAATATGACCCACGGAACCATAAACAACGCTTCGAAATGATCAAGTTACATTTTTTGGCATTTTATGGCAATTAAACTGGAATTCCGTCAGTCGTGCATGTATTATCGCCTGCCATGGTCCAGGCCGGACGCCTTGGTACGGAGCCGGTACCGGATCGCATGATATTTGTCCGGGACATCAAATACGACCCAAGNTATCAAATATGACCCAAGGAACCATAACCAACACTTCGAAATGATCAAATTACATTTTTTGGTATTTTATGGCAATTAAACTGGAATTCTGCCAGTCGTGTCTCTATTATCGCCTGCCATGGTCCAAGCCGGACGCCTTGGTACGAAGCCGGTAATGGGTCGCATGATATTTGTCCAGGACATTAAATATGACCCAAGGAACCATAACCAATGCTTCGAAATGATCAATGGCATTTTATGGCAATTAAATTGGAATTTCGCCAGTCGTGCCTCTATTATCGCATCCATGGTCCAGGTCGGACGCCTTGGTATGGAGCAGGTACTGGATCGCATGATATTTTACCAGGACATCAAAACCCAAGGAAGGATAACCATCTCCTCGAAATGATCAAGTTACATTTTTTGGCATTTTATGGCAATTAAACTGGCATTGCGCAAGTCGTGCCTGTATTATTGCCTGCCATGGTCCAGACCGGATGCCGTGGTACATAGCCGGTACTGAATTGCATGATATTTTTTCAGTACATAAAATATGACCCAAGGAACCATAACCAAAACTTTGAAATGATGAAGTTACATTTTTTGTCATTTTATGGCAATTAAATTGGAATTGCGCCAGCCATGCCTGTATTATCGCCTGCCGTGGTCCAGGTTGGACTCCTTGTTACGGAGCCGGTATCGAATCTCATGATATTTGTCCGAGACATCAAATACGACACAAGGAACCATAACCAACACTTAGAAATGATTAAGTTACATTTTTTGGACTTTTATGGCAATTAAACTGGAATTCCGCCAGTTGTGCATGTATTATCGCCTGCCATGGTCCAGGTCGGACGCCTTGGTACGGAGTCGGTACCGGATAGCATGATATTTTTCAGGTATATCAAATACGAGCCAAGTAACCATAACCAACGCTTCAAAATGATCAAGTTATATTTTTTGGCATTTTATGGCAGTTAAACTGGAATTTCGCAAGTCGTGCATGTATTATCGCCTGCCATGGTCCAGACCGGACGCCTTGGCACGGAGCCGGTACCGGATCACATGATATTTGTCTGGGACATCTAAGACAAACCAAGGAACCATAACCAATGCTTCTAAATGATCAAGTTACATTTTTTGGAATTTTATGGCAATTAAATTGGAATTCCGCCAGTCGTGCCTGCATTATCGCCTGCCATGGTCCAGGCCAGAGGCCTTGGTACGGAGCCGGTACCGGATCACATGATATTT
>ML372447.1:0-10899 GCA_005239525.1 Nicotiana knightiana
ATATATATAAAGTTAACAAGGGAAATTACAAATTGTAGGGGTTAGTAACCGCCGCAAATTGTAGATATTGCAGCGATTTGCAAACCTCCAAAATAAAACCGCCATAAAAAGAATTTTTTTGTGGGAGTTAAAATAAACGTCACAAAAAAATATAATAGTGAGGGTTTCTAAAAACTCCATAGATAAACCGTCACAAAATTGAGCCTTTTCTTGTAGTTTTAACAATGGCAAATGGCTCCTCCTCATAACCCAGGCTCTCATCTAGTTGAACTGTGGTGTAGTCTAACACATACGACTTGTCGGCATGATACTTCCGGAGCATGGACACGTGAAGACCGGATGAACTCCTGATAGACTGGGAGGCAAAGTAAGCTCTTAAGCAACCTCCCTAACTCGTATCAATACCTCAAATAAACCTATAAACCTTGGTCTCAACTTGCCCTTCTTCCCGAACCTCATGATTCCTTTCATGGGTGATACTTTCAAGAGAACCTTCTAGCCCACCATAAATGATAAATCACGCGCCTTCTGATCTGCATAACTCTTCTGTCTAGACTGTGTTGTGCGAAGTTGCTCCTGAATCAACTTTACCTTCTCCAAGGCATCCTTCACCAAATTAGTAACATATAACTTAGCCTCACCGGGCTCAAACCATACGATGGGCGAACGACATCACCGACCATATAAAGCGTCAAATATAGTCATCTTGATATTGGACTGATAACTGTTGTTGTAAGCAAACTCAGCCAAAGGCAAGAATAAATTCCATTGCCTCTGAATTCATCACACATGCTCTGAGCATATCCTCCAAGATCTGAACCATCTGCTCTCATTGCATGTCGGTCTGCGGATGAAAGACTGTGTTGAGCTCTACCCGGGTCCCCAACCTACTATGTACTGCCCTCCATAAATGCAAAGTAAACTGAGGGCCTCTATATGATATGATGGAAACAGGCACACTATGCAACCGAACAATCTCCTGAATGTAATCTAGGCCAATCTCTCTGAAGAATACGTGGTCACAACCAGAATGAAGTGTGCCGACTTGGTCAACCTGTCGACAATGACCCAAACTGCATCAAACTTCCTCAAGGTCCATGGCAACCCAACTATGAAGTCCATAGTGATGCGCTCCCATTTCCACTCAGGTATAACCATATGTTGGAGTAGGCTGCCTGGCCTCTGATGCTCGTACTTAACCTGCTGGAAATTTAGGCATCTTGCTACATGCAAAACTATGTCCTTCTTCATCCGCCACCACCAATAATGGTGCCTCAGGTTGCAATACATCTTCGTAGCACCTGGATGAATAGAATACTGAGAATTGTGTGCCTCCTATAGAATATTTTCCCTCAATCCATCAATATTAGGAACACATAGATGACCCTAGAGACGCAGAACACCATCCTCCCTGATAGTAACCGCCTTTGCACAACCCTTACGAGCCTTGATCTGCTCGAATAGTGAAGACTCGACGACGGATGCAAGAACTCGGTTGGGCTCTAAAATATCCAACCTCACAAGTCTGTTAGCCAAGTACTTAATGTCTAAAGTCAATGGCCTCTCCTCGGCTGAAATGAATGGAAAACTACCCTTACTCTCCGCATTTCTGCTCAAGGCATCCGCAACCACATTTGCCTTGCCAATGATAAAGAGTGGTAATATCATAATATTTTAGTAACTCAAGCCACTTGCACTGACTCAAATTGAGATCCCTCTGCTTTAACAAATGCTGCAAGCTACGATGACCGGTCTAAACCTCACAGGACACCCCATAAAGATAATGCCTCCAGATCTTAAGAGCTTGAACTATCACTGCCAACTCCAAATCATGTACGGGGTAATTCTTCTCGTGGGGATTCAGTTTACATGAAGCATATGCAATAACTCGACCCTCCTACATCAATACACAACCCCGGCCAATGCGTGAAGCGTCACAATACACTGTATACATCCCTGAACCGGAAGGCAACACTACATCGGTGCTAAAGTCAATGCATTCTTGAGCTTTTGAAAGCTTGCCTCGCAATCATCAGACCATTGGAACGGAGCACCATTCTGGGTCAATCTAGTCAAAGGTGTTGTAATAGATGAGAAACCTTTACAAATCGATGTTAATACATGCTAACCCCAAGAAGCTCATGATCTCGGTTGTTGTGGTAGGACGAGGCCAACCCTAAACTACCTCGATCTTCTTAGGATATACCTTAATACCCTCGCCCGATACAACATGCCCCAAGAATGACACAGAATCTAACCAAAACTCGTACTTAGAGAATTTAGCATATAGCTTTTGTTCCCATAAGGTCTGAAGCACCACTCTCAAATGCTGCCCGTGATCCTCCATGCTACGCGAGTAGATGAAAATTTCATCAATGAAGACAATGACAAACGAATCAATGTATGACCTAAACACCCTGTTTATCAGATCCATAAAAGCCTCTGGGACGTTAGCCAAACCGAAGAACATCATTAGAAACTCATAGCGGCCATATCTAGTCCGGAAAGCCGTCTTCGGAACATTCGAATCATGAATATTCAACTAATGGTACTCCGATCTCAAGTCGATCCTAGAGAACACCCTAGCACCCTGCAACTGGTCAAACAAATCATCGATACGCGACACTAGGTACTTGTTTTTAATGGTAACTTTGTTCAACTGGCGGTAATGAATGCACATCTGCGTAGTCCCATCCTTTTTCTTCACGAATAACACTGATGCAACCCAAGGAGACATACTCGGTCTAACGAACCGCTTTGCTAGCAACTCCTCAAGTTGTTATTTCAACTATTTCGGAGCCATGCAGTATGATGGAATAGAGATAGGGTGGGTACCTGGAGCCAAATCAATACAGAAATTGTTACTAGGATCTGGTGGCATGCCTGGAAAATGAAAAGGAAACACATCGGAGAACTCCCAAACCACATGCACTAAATCAATTGCCGGAGTCTCCATAGTAGTATCCCTAACATAAGCTAGATAAGACAAACAACCCTTCTCGACCATGTGTTGAGCCTTCAGAAAAGAGATTACCCGACTAGATGTACTGACATACGAACCCTTCCACTCCAATCTAGGCAAATCTGGTATCGCCAAGGTAACAGTCTTGGCATGGCAATCGAGGATGGCGTGATATGGAGACAAACAGTCCATGACCAGGATGATCTCAAAGTCGGTCATATCAAGCAACAGAAGATCAGCTCTAGTCTCATACCCTCAAAAAGTCACGATACAGGACCGATAGATCCAATCCACAACAACAGAATCGCCCACTGGAGTGGACACATAAACATGAGTACCCAAGGACTCACGAGAAATACCCAGGAAATGAGGAAAAAAAAGATGAAACCTATGAATATGTAGACCTTGGATCAAAGAGTGTCGAAGCATCTCTACCACAAACAGAAATAATACCTGTGATCACGACATCTGAGGCCACTGCATCTGGTCTGGCTAAAAAGGCATAAAACCTAGCTGGAGTGCCACCTGACTGGCCTCCACCTCTAGAACGGCCCCTACCCACCTGCCCTATGCCTCTAGGCGGCCGGATGGCTGGTGCGGCAGCTGGTGCTGTAATCATAGGCTGATTACCTTGTTGTACTGCCTTGCCCCGAAGTCTGGGGCAGAATCTCTTCATGTGACCAGGATCCCCAACACTCAAAACAACCTCTCGGAACGATGGACTGCTGACCTGAAGTCTGACCCTAATGGCCTTAATACCCACTGGAGGAACCCTGAATAGCTGGCGGGTGGTAGGAACTCTCTAGAATGGCACTGAATTAGGGCCGCACTGGAGCACCCTGAGGAGGCGGCGGTGCCGGATATGTGGGCCTGCTAGACTGACCCTTTATAAACTGACCTCTGCCCCCAGCCGGAGCACCACTGAACCCTCGAGAATATAAAAAATGCTTATCCCTCGTCACATGCTCCCAGCTCCGGTGACAAACACCCTCAATTTTTCAAGCTCTCTCCACAACCAGCTCGTATGAGGTCCCCATCTCCGAGCTATATGGATAATATCATGTAACTAAAAATATTATAATAAATAAAACTTAAGTAAAGAACATAACAATAATTTCAAGAAATAAATAAATTTTATAAAGATATAATTTAACTTACTATGTAGAAATTTTATAAAAAAAATTAAACTTTCATATTAAATACAAACGAGAAGAAGAATTCAATTTAATTTCTTATCATAAAAAAATAATAATTATAGGCATTTTTAAGACAAAGTAAACTACCTTTCTAACTACCAAATCGGGGAGTAGTAGAGGGACTAGGGAATGAAGTTCTCCCTGAGCGCATGTTAGCAAACGTGCGCCATCCATGGGAAAGCGAGCTTGTGTTCCATCCCAGAAAGCTCTAATGGATCAGAAAACAATGGTGAAAGATAATCAACAGAGGAAGGAAACATTCAACGGGAAATAGCTGAGGGGAAGGTAAAAACTCCAAATCAAATTGGAACGCAAAATGTTGAACAAGAAATAAATGGAACAGTAATTATAGAGATTGAATCCTAGGGGACTACGAAAGGAGCAGAACGTCGAAACAAACCACCTACGCCTAGGCGTGCATCATGGAGTGAAATAGCAAGAGGTGAGTCCAGCTCCACAAAACTATCGTGGGCAGATGAAGCTGACCTAATGGAGGAGGTAACAGTGAAGATGTCTGTGTGGGATAACTTTGATATTGCAAAGATAACAAATGCAGGATTCAAGCTTGAATATGTATCTCCGATGACGAAGGGGGAGGAAACTGTATTGGAGGAATGCAGTCGTCTACTATGTGTTGGGAGCTCATCCTCCATTCACTGTTATGAATGGTTTCATCCAGAGGCAATGGGCAAGCATGGGATAAATAAGATTTCAATATTGAAGAATGGGGTTGTTTTGGTACGTTTTGACACAGAATTGGGGAAGAATGAAGGTGAGATATACCACTTTGAGAACAAGCCTTTTATTGTAAAATCATGGAATCGGAATATCGAATTTACTAGGGATGAGTTATACACTGTCCCAATTTGGGTAAAACTTCCTGGACTAGACTTCAAATACTGGAGCCCGAAGGGACTCGGTAAGATTGGAAGTCTGGTAGGTAAACCTCTTATGGTGGATAAGAACACTGAATAGAAGATTGGATTAAATTTTTCAAGGATGTTGATAGAAATAGAGATGGATGCAGTACTACCTGATAGAATATGGTTCAAAAATGAAAAAGGCATATTGATTGAGCAACAAGTATTATACGATCTGAAGCCTACATTGTGTAAGTATTGTAAGAAATATGGTCCTGATGAAGGTGAATGCAGGAAGAAGAAAAGTACTAGTCAAGTAAAAAAGGAGACACCAGGAAGTCCAAAAGAAAAGGAGGTACAACATACAAAGTAAAAGTAAGTAAACATACAAGGAAGGAAGAACAAACCCATACTGGGAAAGAAGCCACAACCTCAATGAAAGAGGCAAGCATGAGAACAAACATACCTCCTCATGGAAAGCAAAAGGAGAGGGCACAGAATGAATGGGTAACACCTATTAATTCTAGGAGGCCACAACATAAATAGCCTAATCAACAAGAGAAACAATCAAATGCCTTCCAGGTATTAGATGATTTTGGGCCAAGCATACAGGTCCAAGAAGGTAATGTGAGAAAAGGGGGAGGCATAATCATTCCCAATACTGGGAATGGATAGTCTGCTCTGTTAGAATGTAAGGGGTATGAATAGTCCCAATAAGCAGAAGGAGGTTAAACTCCCCTGCAACAACCAAGTTGCAGGATTAGTTGGTTTATTGGAAACTAAGTTAAAGAGTACAAAAATTGCACAGATTGCAAATAACATATTTGGAGGTTGGCAGTACATAAGAAATATGGAAAGTCACTAAAATAGAAGGATATGGATCTCATGGAGGCCAGACTACTTCCAGGTAGAGGAAATTAACATGGCAGCACAAGCCATTACTTGCAAGGTTATGTACATATCGGGGCAACACACTTTTTTGTTGACCATGGTGTATGAATTAATACCAGGAATGAGAGGAATGATCTATGGAGCTATTTGAGTATCTTGAGTAGAGGTTGGCAGATTCCATGGATAACAGTTGTGACTTCAATTCTGTTTTGAAAATAGATGATAGAATTGGTGGCAATTCAACAACTATGAGTGAGTGCTGACTTTAGTGAATGTGTAGAAGAATGTGAGCTCATAGAACAACCCCAGTATGAGAGTAGATATACTTGGAATGACAGACAGGGAGAGAAGAGGGTGGACTCAAAAATTGACTGCGCATTTGTCGGTAAACAGTGGTTGGATAACATGCCAGCACACATAGCCAATATTTTGCCAGAAGGTATCAGTGACCATAGCCCAATTAGAATCTCAATGATGAATTCTAATAGTTGCCAGGAAGAAAAGCATTGAAGTTCTGCAACATATGGGCTCAGCACCGAGAGTTCTTATCCAGAATTGGTCAAATATGGAGCAAACCAGTTGAGGGATACAAGATGTATCAAATCATATATAAGCTGAAACAGTTAAAGAAGAGTTTGCAGGAATTACATAAACAACACTTCAGGAATATACTGACTGAAGAAAAAGAAGAGAAAGAGGCCTTGGAGAAAATTCAGAAAGAGTTGCAATTGAATCCGGAGGAGGCAAGGCTGCAGGCACAAGAGAAGGAAAATTACCAGAAGTTCGGAAGGAGTTCTTACTTAGCTAAGATGTTCTTACAACAAAGAAGCAAAGCTAATTGGATTAAGTTGGGAGATGATAATACTAGACACTTCTTTTCTGTAATCAAACACAGGAAGCTTCAGCAGGCTATTACGCAGCTGAAGGATAAAGATGGGCAGTTACAAACTGAGCCTGACTCTATAGCTCAGTTTTTGGTGGATTTCTACCAGGAGATGCTAGGTAGGAAATCAAATCACAGAGTAAAAGCATTTTAGAGTATCTTCCACAATGGGAAAAGGTTGGCATTAGTACAACAACTAAAATTAGTACAACCATATCATGAGGTGGATGTGAAAAAAGCACTGGGAAATATTGACAGGAACAAGAGCCCTGGACTGATGGCTACAGTTACGAATTTTTTAAGGCTGCCTGGAAGATTATAGGAGAGAATATAACTCAAGTAATACTTGAGTTCTTCAGCACTGGGCATCTCATGATTCCCAAGATAGAAGTACCAGTGAAAGCTGGCCACTTTCGACCAATTTCATGTTGTAATGTTCTATACAAATTATTTCTAAAATGATTTGTGTCAGACTAAAAGAGGCAATTGGAAGTATCGTGGCAGAGAACCAAGTTATTTTTGCCAAAGGGATATCTCTAGTGAATAATGTGTTGGTTTTTCATGATATCTTGAGACATTAAAGCAGGAAGACCACCCCACGATGTATGATGAAAATAGACTTAAAGAAGGCATATGATATGGTTAGTTGGGAATTTATTGAGGAAGGCTATGGTTTTCCAAGAGCGTTCATAGCAATAGTCATGGAATGTGTTGCACCTACAAAGTTCTCAATTAAGGTTAATGGAGAAGGGCATGGTTATTTTGAAGGAAGATAAGGTCTGAGACAAGGTGATCCCATGTCACCCCTACTTTTTATGCTGATTATGGAGTACTTGTCAAGAACTTTAAAGAAGATAGGGGAGTTGCCCGATTTCAAATATCACCCAATGTGCAAGCAGAATAAAATCACCCATCTAATATTTGTCGATGACTTAATGCTCTTCTGTGAGGGAGACATGAAATCTGTGTCAAGACTAATAGAGGCCCTTACTCATTTTAGTGAAGTAACAGGTTTAATGGCAAACATGGAAAATTCAAGCATCTTTATGAGAGGTATGGAAGATGACATCAAGAATCAATTGGTACAGCTAACAGGATTCTCAGTAGGCCTTTGCCAATAAGATATCTGGGATTACCTCTTTCCTCTAAGAAGTGGATTAAGATTGATTTCCACCAGCTTGTAGACAAGATAACAAGCAGAATTACAAGAGCCTATGCAAAAACATTGTCATACGCGGGGAGATTGCAAATTATTAATGCAGTCTTGTATTCAGTTTATAATTTTTAGGGAGCAGTCATTATTTTGGCTCAGAGTATACTAATAGAAGTAGAAATGGAGTGCAGGGAGTATATATGGGGAAGCACTGAAGGAAAGAAGAAAGTTACACTGATGTCATGGGACAAAATCTGTAGACCAAAGAAGTATGGAGGTCTTGATGTGAAAAGTTGCAAACTATGGAACATTGCTTATGTAGGAAAGCTAATATGGCAAATAGCATGCAAAGAAGACTCATTTGGATTAAGTGGATCTATGAAATGTATTTCAGAGGCAACCAAGATATTTGGACTCATATACCTCCTGTGGATAGTAGCTGATATTGGAGGAAACTTAATTCCCTCAAAGTTGTGATGACTAGCTGGTACACAGGTGTTGTCTACTAGGAGAGATGGACAAGCTTCAAGAAGCAGATCTGATATGGAATTCAATTATGCTGCCAATACATAACTTTATAATGTGGTTGGCAAGTCAGGACAAACTGCTAAAACAAAGGAAAGGATGCTCCAAGTGGAGGATGAGACATGTTGTCTATGTGTTGATAGCAAGAGGGAAACACATAAGCATCTATTTCATGAATGTAGCTGGACACTGGAAATAAAAGAAGCATTAGAAAGATAGACGGGCATCAGAATACAAAAGCATGATACAATACAATGCTTAAAAGGGATCAAGGTGAGGCATTGGAAACAATCAGAAGGAAATAGCAACTGCCTTGCTGGGAGCCAGAATTTATCATACTTGGCAAGCGAGAAACAAGAAGCAATTCAGAGGGACACATGTTACTACAGATATAGCAACAGAACATATAAAGAAAGAAATTGTGGAGAGAATAGGATGTAGGAAAAATTCTAGGAACGCAAGCAAATGTAAATAACTAATCCAATAGTTTTTAACTAGTTGTCTTTTTCTGTTATTGGGCTTAGGAGGGTAGACATACTGCTGCTTCTCCTAAGTGCTCGATAGCTGTAAAGCTTGCTCTGTCTATGGTAATACATCACAGTTAACCAAAAAAATATTGGGAGTAGTTTCAAATTAGAGTTTTAAAATTATTTTAAAATAAGAAACAAAATTAAGAAGACAAAAAGGTAGCTATAATAAAAACTAAAGTATTTATAAAAAAAATAACTCATTGAAATTGGGGAGTAGTTTCAAATTGGAGTTTTAAAAATATTTTGAAACAAAAAAAAGAAAATATAGAAATAAAAACCTTCAATTGAAATATATTATTATTATTATTATTATTATTTTGTTTTATTTTATATATAGAATATGAGAAGCAAATCAACGTAATAATGCCAAGTGTCATAACAAAAATTCAGCAAGTGTCAAATTTTAGAACAAAATTAGCTACGTTAGTTAATAATTAGTTACTCCTTTTGAATTTGAATTAATAAAATAAATATCTATATATTTTAAGAAAACTATTATTATAATGGAAAAAAATATATAAATAATTAACTTCAATATAGAGATATATAAAATGATAAGACTACTTTATTTTTTTATATGAGAAAGTTTTGAATAATAATTCATATGATCATGCTATATGGATAATATCGTATAACTAAAAATATTATAATAGATAAAACTAAAGGCCAAAACATACACAATAATTTCAAGAAATAAATAAATTTTATAGAGATATAATTTAGCATACTATGTAGGAGTTTCATTAAAAAAGTTAAACTTTCATATTAAATACAAACAAGGAGAAAAATTCAATTTAATTTCTTATTGAAAATAACAAAAAAGTAATAACCATTTCAATTATTAGTATAAAATTAAAATATTGAAAATAATATTAAAATATAATTATTATCATTATATTCGTATTATAGATAAACACTAAATAAAAATATTAACATATTATATTAGAAAAACTAATGTATAAAGAGGAGAACATATATAATGTAATTTTATCCACACTTAAAATTTATTTAATAAAATATGATAAATAAATAACACTCGAAATTATTAATAATATCATGTAACTAAGATATTATAATAAATAAAACTAAAGGCCAAAACATAAATAATAATTCCTAGAAATAAATAAATTTTATAAATATATAATTTACCTTACTATGTAGAAATTTCATTACAAAAATTAAACTTTCATATTAAATACAAACGGGAAGAAGAATTCAATTTATTTTCTTATTAAAATAATACAAAATAGTAACTATTTCAATTATTAGTATAAAATTAAAATATCGAAAGTAATATAAAAATAATAATTATTACAATTATAGTTGTATTATAGATAAACACTAAATAAAATAAAATAAAATATTGTAGTACAAAAACTAATGTATAAAGAGGAGAATAGATATAATGTAATTCTATTCACACTTAAATCTTATTTAATAAAATATAATAAATAAATAAATACTCAAAAATATTATTGATAAGTTTAAATATTAAAATAATTATGATTTGATAAAACTAAATAAATAAGTAATACTCGAAAATATTATTGGTAAATTTAAATATCAAAATAATTATGTGAAATTCATATATGATATAGTCAAGTTAAATTTCTAGACTAACACAAAATTATATTCATTGTATTATATTAAACGGCTTATTTATTAAAAATTCATATGTTAATTTAATAATATTAAGTAATGGACAATACAATTAAATAAGCAAGGGAAACAAAGAAAATAAAATATAAATTTGTGGGAAAATATAAAAATATAAGATTTCTAATTAGATCATAATTTTATAAGATTAGTATTCTGTCAAATTATCCGTTGGAGTTCTAACACTAGTTCCATATAAAAGAAGTGTATGGTGGATTCTTTTTTTTTTTTTTTTTTTTTAAA
>ML372447.1:11154-31388 GCA_005239525.1 Nicotiana knightiana
TTTTTTTTTTTGGTAAATCCACTAGGCAGGAGCCTAGGGTTAGTTTTTATATAATAACTAAAATAAAACAAAGTATCATGAGATCTCACAAAGTGTGAGATGATAAAATATGATTACTAATACATACTTCCTATTACCAATATTGGACTAGCCAATTGGTATCACAATTTGAACTACTAAATGCGCTAAATTTAAAAACTACTGTAATAACAGTAATGTTCCACATACTTCTTGTGCCTGCCTTGACTCGTCGTTTTGTTGCATTACTAACATCCGAAGTTTGGAAGATGAAGAACCCAAAACAGTTAATTTGGGTGTATTCCATTGAGCATTTCGAATGTTCCCTGGTTGGGAGCTTTCTTGATTGAATGTGATGGCTTGGCCTCCTAGGGTGTTACCCTTTTTTGCATCGTGTGATCCCGTATTACCCAGACAGGTGAGACATGCTAGTTGTTGTCATTCCTGTATTGAATTTCTTGCCTCCAATTACGCGTGTTTTCTCATTTGGTCTCTTGAGGTCCCTAGTCCTGGATGACAGTACTTGTTAATAAGTTGTGCTGTTTGAAAATCCAGTCCCAGAATGCTTCTGATATTTCCATATAGGACAGCCAACTATCATTCTCGTATGAGTCACCCTTGACCTCTTCCATCTTGTACCTCTCATACTTGTGCATGTCAATATTCCTTCCTCTAGGGAATGAGTACATAATACTAATACCACCCTTAGAGGTCGTAGTTGGTGACATGGTATGGATACAGTAACTTTTCCTGCAAAAAAGAGAAACAATGTTAGTGTATAACATCATCACCATGTACTCCTCCCTAAGGACTTGTATATGATGCTCATGTAACATCTCCTTATCCCTACTCCACCTTGCCTCCTTTCTCTTCAGTTTCTTGCTACTTTCACCCTCAAGTACGGCCATTGCAGCTTATCTTCGTTTACTATTCTTCTTCCTTGCACCTCTAAGTTCCAAAAACCATGGCATTCTATCTCCCCCACATTATGCAATGTAATCAGCTAGTCTATTACCCTCCCTAAATACATGAGACACCTTGTAGTTATACATTGTCAAGAGTCTCCAGATATCCTCCACCTGATCTACTATACACCATGGTGGCTTCCATTCTCGTTCAATAACCTTTTTCAGTAGCATGGAATCTGTTTGGAGGCAAACATTACGAAAATTGTGATCATCACATACCTTCAATGCCTCTAGAATTGCAACTGCTTCAGCCACTGTATTTGTTGTCTCAGTTATCTCCCTGCCCAATGCATAAACCACATCTCCAAACTCATCCCTAATACATAACCCTATTGAGCTCCTTCCTGGGTTTCCCCTTGAAGCACCATCAGTGTTCACCTTCAACCACCCCTCCATAGGTAACTCCCATTTAACTTTCTCATATTTCAACTTAGGAGTATATTTATCCAGCATATCAAGAAGTTCGTGCCACTTGTGAGGGACATTCTTAAGGCCAGGTTTTCTGATTTTAACTATAGCTTGCAAAGATGAAGAGATCTGATATATTACCCTACTTGTAGACACTACCTCCCCATACTTATAGCTATTCCTCCTTTTCCATAACTCCCACACAATGCAAGAAGGAAGTGCTTGCATAACATGTTTAATTCTTGGCACTGCTTTGATCGTCCAACACCTAGTAATTGCTTGATGCAAAGTTAGGTCTTCCACCCTAATTCCTGCCCTAGAGAGAAAGTATTTCCACACCACCTTGGCAGCGTTTGAAGTAAAAAACAAGTGGATCAAAGTTTCTTCCTTGGGCTCGCTACAACACCAACATCTTGAAGGCATGGAATATCCTAATCTCTTCATGAAATCATCCAGTGGGAGTTTGGCTCTCCACAGTTTCCACATGAAGAATGATATCTTGAACGGACATCCCTTCACCCATATCATTTTGTAAGCAATTCTAGGCTCACTCCTTCTCCTCACATACTCCCAAGCTGACTTCACACTAAATTGCCCCCTTGATTCAAGCATCCAGTATGGTACATCGAGAACATCTTCCATCACTGGAGGCTTTATTAATTCCAGTATATGAGTTGCAAACTCCAATGGTAAAGCCTCTAATATTTTCTCCACATTCCATGTCCCATCCTCTACCACATCATATACATTGTCTATGGATTCATCTATCCCAAATTCTGGTGGTACAAGAAAATATAGAGCCCCAAGCCCTGTCCAATTATCAAACCAAAAAAGTGAGGATCCCATCCTAGGGTGCCATGTGATTTGATGTTCAATGGCAGCCCTACATTCAAGCATTTTTCTCCATATATGATATCCTTCCTTCCATGGTACAATCACAGAATTAAGTTTCTTACAGTATTTTTGGCTCATGAACGAACTCCACAGGCTTGGTTTAGTCCTATAATTCCACCACAATTTACAAAATAGGGCCTTTGATATATCATGTAGAGATCTAAAGCCAGTACCTCCCTCATGATAAGGCCTACATAAAGAATCCCATGAAGCCCAATGCCTACTTGTGCCTCCAATTGTGCTACTCCAAAAAAATTGAGCAAGTATCTTGTGTAGCTTATTGATGACATAATGAGGAGGATTCACAGCTGAAAGCAAATGTATAGGTATACTTTGAAGCACATGTGAGATCAAAATAGCCCTACCTCCAATAGAAAGCATCTTCCCTTTCCACCCTTGCAGTTTGTCCATCACCTTAGTAATCAAGTCTTGATAATATTCCATCTTCCTTCTTGCATAAAAAATAGGACAACCCAAATATGTAAAAGGGAAATCCATTCTTTCAATTCCAGTCACCCTTTCTACATTTCTCACCACATCCAAATCCACCAAATGATGCAAATACAAGGCAGATTTACTCTTGTTAACCATCTTCCCAGAAGCAATCTCATAAGCATCCAACACTTGCATAATTAGCCCAAGGGAAGTTGCATCTGCAGAGGAGAATATAATAGTGTCATCCACATAGGCCAAGTGATTGATTTTTGGGCTCCACTTTGGTAATCCAAACCCATAAAAGTGTGAGTTCAAATGCAAAGAATTCAGACCTCTTGATAAAGCCTCAGCAGCCAGAATAAACAAAGTAGGTGACAAGGGATCCCCTTGCTTCACACCTCTAGATGATTTAAAAAAACCATTAGGTTGACCATTTATAAGTACTGAATACCAATTGTTTGATACAACCCCAAATGCCAATCCTATAAATCTCTCATCAAACCCCATTTTCCTCAACATCTTAGTCCAGAATAGCCACGACAACCTATCATATGCCTTTGCCATGTCTAGCTTTATAACTACATTAGGTCCAGCTTTAGTCCTTAACCTAATGTCAGTTATAATCTCCTGTGTAAGCAACACATTCTCCACCATGTTCCTACCCTTGACAAAGCCAGCTTGCTCCTCTGATATTACGTTAGGAAGTAAACTTACTAACCTTTCATGGATGACCCTTGAGATGATTTTGTTGGAAAAGTTA
This sequence comes from Nicotiana knightiana, assembly GCA_005239525.1. Classification (NCBI taxonomy): domain Eukaryota; kingdom Viridiplantae; phylum Streptophyta; class Magnoliopsida; order Solanales; family Solanaceae; genus Nicotiana; species Nicotiana knightiana. The sequence goes on from ML372447.1 coordinate 14,638, forward strand.
CTGAGACTTATAGGCCTCATATCTGAAAAGGTGATTACCTCCTTCTTCTTAGGCAATAGGACAAGATTAGTATGAGTGATGCATTTGGGCATTTCATGGCCATTAAAGAATGCTCTAACCATGTCAAAGATGTCATCTCCAATTATGTCCCAACATGCATGGTAAAAACATCCAGTAAAGCCATCTGGACCTCCTGCACTATCACCATTAAGCCCATACACTACCTGTTTCACCTCGTCTTTAGTTGGCTGCCTCATCAACTCTTCATTCTGCTCAAAACCAATCAAGTTTGGTACAGAATCAAGGATCCTAAAATCTGATGGAATTGAGATTTCAGTGAATTGATCCTTGAAAAAATTCACTGCCTCCTGAGCTATATCTTCAACTTCCTCAACCCAGTTTCCAGCACTGTTTTGAATTCTTTTTAGTTGAAGCCTTTTCCTTCTTCCATTTACATGAGCATGAAAAAATTTCGTGTTTCTATCCCCCTCTTTGAACCATTGCATCCCTGCCTTTTGCTTCCAAAACTCCTCCTCAATAGCCAAATATTTGATCAAGTCTGCTTGTACCCTATGCAATCTTTCCCTATTATCTTGAGTAGGAAAAGATTCAAATTGATCCTCGTGTACCTTCACCACTTCTTCCAGGCTAGCAATTATTTGAAAGATATCCCCGTATGTAGCTTTACTCCATGTAGATAGAGCCTTCTTCACCTTCTTAAGTTTAGCATTAAACATCCCAAATGGATTCGCATGAAAATCTACATGCCAATTCTCTTTCACCACCTCCTTAAATGTCTCATGCTTTGCCCAAAAATTCAAAAAATGAAATGTCTTCTTTACTGGATGTGTTTCAATATCACACTTTAGGAGCATAGGTCTATGATCTGACCCAGTCTTAGTTAGGTGTGTAACCTCCAAACCTGGGAATTTTAGTTGAAACTCCATATTAGCTAAGCAACGATCTATCCTCTTGAATATACACTCCTCATCCGCCCTTCCATTCCACCACGTGAACATACTGCCCCTGAACCCCAAGTCAGTGAGGTTACAAGTATTGATACAATGACGAAAATCATCTATCTCATTGATTGTAACTGGAAGTCCTCCAAACTTTTCCTCCTCATCCCAAATCACATTAAAATCCCCCCCAACAAGCCATGGTGTTGTCATATCCCTTGCTAAGTTATACAACGAATCCCAAAGTTCTATTCTTTCTATTGAATCGCACCTTGCATATACCAGGGTTAAGACCAATTCCACATGTGTTTCAGTGTGGAATAATCTTAATGTAAGCTGTTGTACCATATTATATATAATCTCCACATCAAAAACCTCATCAATGAACACCCATATTTTGTTTGATACGTTTGAAATTGCTTGAGCAAAGCCAATTCTCCTTCTATACCTCTCCAGCTTACTTGATTGTTGCATGGGTTCGATGAGCCCAATGAACTCAAAATGGTGTTGTCTATTCATTGTGATTAGCCTCTCAAATGCCTGCATGGTGTTTACAGACCTGATATTCCAAATTAGTGCATCCATTTAAAGGTTAAGGGTTTTTGATAATGTCCTCCTAGTTTGTACTCCAATTGAGGGTACCATGGTTGTATCCTTTACTGGATCCTTTGCTGCCTTCTTCCTCCCCTTTGTTCCTGATTTTGCCTTGTCCATGTACCTAGGGGATAGGTCTCCTTGTCTTGCTATATTTTTGAAATTCTGGGCAATAGATTCTTCATCACAGTCTTTGTCCATTCTCTCTTCTTGGTCTACTACCTCATTCTCTCCTCGAGCAACTTCTATAATCTCCCTATTCTGCTTTTCAATCACTATATGATCTCTTTGTTTCACCTGCTGATTACCTTCCTTATTAGCTAATGATTCCAAATTTTGTATGTTAGGTAGTTGCTCTTTTCCAGCTCCTACCTCTTTATTCTTAACACCTGAAGCCTCCTCCAAGTTTGCATCCTTTCTAGTCCCACCTGGATCACCCATATTGATATTGATATCATTAGGGTTCGGTGTATCCCTATTAGGATTACCTTTTTCATCATTAGGGTTCCCAAGATTAGGGTTCTCTACATTTTTGGCAGTGTCCATCTCCTTTTCTGCATTGGTCAACCCTTCCTCCTGGATAATTTTGTTAGCATTATCATCACCGTTAACACTTTGTTCTTCTTCCTCTTCATCAACCTCTAAATCCCTTTCAACTTGCATTCCATCTGGGACCTCATCTTCCTCAGAATCTTCCTCAATTTGATCCACCCATAATCTACCACCACTCCACTTGACTCTTTCCCTTGATTGAAAAACTTTTTCACTTGAATCCACTACCTTATTAGCTGTACTTTCCTGATGTTTTGCTAGAATACCTTCAACCCTTGTATCTTGTGATGGGACCTCTTGACATGAAGTGTTAGTAGCCACTAAATTTCCAGCAAAAGCGCGTTGTACCCATTAAGAAGTAGATTCTCGATATCTGATATCCTCAGTCCTTCTTTCATTAGGAGCGGTAAATAAACCTTGTTGTACTGCCTTACTCCCAGCTGATATTGTATTCCCTTTGTGGACATTGGTCTCTGATTCCACGACCTTCTGAACTTCAAACCCAATTGTGGAAGGAGTGAAGTTTGGTGCAGTAGCATTCAGGTGTTTCCCTGGGGTACTAGGTTTACCCACGTTAGTTATCCCCATTGCAGTTGGATTAGGAGACCTACCAACAGTAGTTTGTGCCACCAAAGCCAAGTCGTTGTTCACTTGTTCTCCATCCTCAAGTTCCAATATTGCAAATTGGTTATTTGTTTGTACTTGCTGCGATACATTCTCATGTTGCACATTGCTAGCTGTTACAATCTCCTTCCCAATGGTTGCTTGTTCATCATTCTGCTTGTTTCCCTTCTTTGCACGATTATCTCTTACCTCTTTCCATTGCTCCTTTGCTTTGCCATTCATATTTCCAACTACTTTTCTACTCGATAATACCATTAATGGACCTTGTTGGTTCGCATTAGCTGAAGCAGTAGTATTATCAGGCACTACTTTATTTTCCAACAATGCTGGATGAAGTCTCCAACATTCCATCATACCATGTCCCTGCAATTTACACTCCTTACAATACTTTGGCAAATAATCATAGTTAATGTTCACCCATTCATATCTCAATTCACCTGTTACTTCATTATGTATATCCATTCGAACTTTCTTTGGTAGTTCTGCCATAAGATCAACTAAAACCTTGACTCGAGCACAACTTGGCCTAGTTTTGTTGATGGTTGCCATATCTAGATGAATTGGTTTGCCTACTGCTGAAGCCAATGAAAATAAGCATTCTTTAACGAAGTAGGTAGGCAAAAAATTAGGGAAGGAAATCCATCCCATCACCTTAGGAGTTTCTTCACCAACCTTGAATTTGTGATCATATATCAAAGTTCTCAATTGATATTCACGACCCACCTTATCTTTAACATAATAAACACTTTTTGACGTAAAATCAATAAAATCTTGCCATAATGTCATTCTAATCAATACATGCCTATCACGAAGATATCCAATATTGCACTCACCTTTAATTCCACATTGCATTGGAATTATATGACGTAATTCATTAATTTCAGGCCACCCGTATGAGAATTTGCAAACAACTGAATATTGCAATCCCTCGATCACATTCATTCTTTCAACTTCTGCCTCCGTGAAAGTAACTACATGATGGCCATTAAGTACATTGGCTTTCCTCAATTGAATAGGCTCGACAAAATTTGTTCGTGCGTGCATGGCAGTGTTCAACGTGGATGGTTTGAGGATTTTTGAGTAATCTAAAGGCTGGGGATTGTTGGTTGTGGGCGTGGGGGGCTGGGCGAGGGTGGGGGAGGGCAGACCAGTCGGAGAGGATGACTGGCCGCCGGCCAAATTGGCCATGGCAGCCAAGAGATGGGTGATCGCCCAAAATCGCCTTTGGAGGAGAGAGAACAGAGCGTTTGAGCGTTTTTGTATGGTGGATTCGATTAGCGGTGCATAAGATTTTTTTTTTCTTAAGGTGTGAATTGGGGGAAATGAGTCCGGCAAATGTTTATCCTGATAGTTTAATTGGCTCATGTGCTTAGCCAATTCTGTTGAAGAAAACGTAGAGCGAAAGTGCTCAATATTGGTAAACTCAAAGGACTAAGGTGCAGACATATATTTAAGGGACTATCTTTGACCAACTCATTTTTTTTATTCCCCTTTGTTGGAGCTATTGAGCTTTTGGTGACTCGAACCACGACCTTGAGATGGTAGGTGGAGGGTGCTGACCAACTCCTAAACATAATGGACTACTTTTATTATTTCTCTCTATTACCCATTCTAGTAGTCTGAATTTAAAAAAAGATCCACAAAACAGGTATCACCAACATGGAGCATCTGAAACTTTTAAAGAAACTAGTTGCAGGAGCTCATAACAAGGAAAGAGCTGCAGCTAGGCAGAACAATATTATTATCCACTTCACAACTCTTTCAGTATTAAGATAGAATAAGCTCCTAAAGATTGATGAGAGGAAGGAGAGGGGAGAGTGTTCCTGACCATAAATCCACTCTCTCCTTATCTCCCTTCCCCCAAGGGCAGTTAGTAAGTAAAAGAGACAATTTTTGATAAAAACACTGTTTTTGTACAATTTCAAAGTAACAAGAAACAAGGGGAAGCAATTGCAAGTTGCAGACTCCAACTACATGCATCTCTGAATCATAAACAAGCTAAGCACCTAAAGTTACCCACACAGCTACTATGTCAATGAGGACTTTTGACGTTGCTAAAACTCAAAAAGAAGTTGCCTATGGTCAAATTTAATCAGTCTTAAAGCAGATACAACTAGAGTAGAGCTGGAAATTGCTTAGCCTGCTGCTTCACTCGCCTCTTGTACTCAGCTGTATCCTGCAAAAGTGATTGCCACATTATTTGTAATGACAGTCAAGTCTATTTGGTCTGCTCAGTAAAATTTCGGAACCCTTTTATCAGGGACCTACAAAGTTATTTCCATAAAGCATCATATCTCCCAATGCAGAATTTTATCTTGATCGGAAGTTGGAATATGAATCATTTGACTAACAGATAAAAACGAACCAATTAAATTGTCATTTCGCTCCTAAAACCGAGTAGTGGCTAGAACTACAAATTTTATGTACTTCAAGTACGCTGTACAGTTGTTTGTTACTACACATTAGGCTTAAATGAGTGACATACGGCAATTGAAACCTTGCAAGGATTAGGATATATAAAGAATAATCCAGGTAAAATGTTGAATGTCAAAAATAAAAATGCCAATTTGAGGAAACTCGAACAAATAAACGTCAAACACAAGTAGAATACCTGCATATAGAGCTGATAACCATCGGTTTGTGCTGGATCATTGGGATTTGGCTGGTCGAGCAAATCTTGGATACCCACCAAAATTTGTTTAACTGTAATGGCTGGCCTCCACCCCTAAGGACAAGTAATTGCAAGAGAAAGAATCCACAAATTTAATGGAAAGCTGTTAACACCAATCAGCAACAAATATTAAAATAACCACAATGGTGGCAACAAGTACTTACACTGTCCTCATTGAGGATAGACAAACATACTGTCCCCGAAGGATAGACATTTGGATGAAAGAAACCTTGAGGAAACTTGCACTTAGGGGGTTTGCTTGGATAATCTTCACTGAAGTGCATTGTTAGTGGATAGTGACCGCCCTCCCAGTCAGTCTATGCCAATCATAAGATTGTATATTATTCTTGACATTCATCAAATGAAAGGGTGAAGAGAGAAGAAAGAAAGGGATGTTGATTACAGTACATGTAAATCTCTCCTGCTCTCTCGATGTCAAAATGCAAAATCTATTCCAAGGACTTAAGTGTCTATCACTATCACAGAATATCAGCAGATTGATTCAGATATGTAGCTCACAAAGCGATTCATATCATCTTTGTTTACACCTCTAGATTGATCAAACAGGTGATTACTTAACAGCCTTCATGCTCTTTCTCATAGAGTCATTCAGGTATTTCACCTGAGATTAATGAGAAAAAGGACATTTCATACTGCAATAGATTTAAGAGGCGTCTTCTGGTTGTCTTTAGAAGTGTGTGAGAATGGATCTTGGTATCCGTTAGAAACATTCGATTTTCTTGTACTCCTAGAATATGTGTCTGGATATCGATAATACTTCTTCTGTATTATCATATTACATCTCTTACAAGTCCAATTAGAATAAAATAAATTCTAACTTTCAAAGACTATGAATCCTAATTTAGACATTTGTTCAAATGTCCTAAAATTTCTTCCTGGTTAATATCGGTGTTATCAAAGGCGAAAAATGCAATAAAAGCTCTAAGGTCTGTTGGGACTTTAAGCGCAAAGCGCAAACAAAGTGTAGACTTTAACGAAGAAAGGCGCAATTGGAAAAAAAAACTACAAATACGATGTGTAGTCCAAGTCTAAGATCTATAAGCATGAATACCAAATATATGGACAAAGAAATTGAAGAAATTTACGATAAAGTGAAATGTCAATTGTTTAGTGTCGACTCTTCAGGATTACACTCACTGGCTAGGAAAGGTATGCCTTAGAGCCTTGCTGATAACACTAAAACGCCCGCTAAGCAAGGCGAAACGCTCAACTTGTTTTGAGCCTCGCTTTAGGGCTTAAGCGCGCCTTTGATAATGCTGTATAATATAACCAAACCTAACATGCAGTCCTTGTTGCTTGCTCTCCAGGTGGCAGCTTCAGCCCTTAAGTAATAGTTGATACTGGATAGCGGACTAGAATGACATTTTATAAAGAAGGAGATCAGCAGAGTGGTATCAGTGGCCGTAATGACCTAGCTGAAACTGTTAGTAGATTATAGGTGAAACGGAGAACATGTTCCGTGAATGAAAGAAAAATGAGCTTCACCGTTATTCTCTTTTTTATAGATTCAATTATTTTGAAGTTGGTAAAGACTCCTTGATTCCACTAGTGGGACTACACTAGGTTGTTGTTGTTGTTGTTGGTAAAGACTCCTTGATTCAGAGACAATGAGTACACATGATATAGGCTACTGCCATCAGTAAACCAACTAAGGTATAACCGTATATGAAACAACCAGGCAAAGCTCATAGTTCAAGTCTACTTCCTACTCTTAAATAGGGAGAAAGTAAGAAATGTAACCAGAAATGGCTAAGTACCCAGAATTTGTTCTTTACAGATAAATCTGACCCAAAAAATAAAATCACATGAATCTTAGCTAGAAGACAATTACGGGACGAAATTACTGCTTTTTCCCGGTAGCAAACAGTAGCCGAGGGTCTATTGAAAACAGCCTCTCTACCTTGACTAGGTAGGGGTAACATGTGCGTACACACTACCCTCCCCTGACCCCAAGTATGGGAATATACTGGGTATGTTGTTGTTGTCCCGGTAGCGAGGAACAGTGACACAAATTCTTGAAACACCTAGAGTAACTAGCACAAACTACATGTACAAGGATTCAGGGGTTTCAAGGAAACAGCAGTAGGAGAAAGAAAAAATCACAATGACACAGGCTCGAAGACAAATTCACAAAAGGGATAAAAGAGGGCAGTGAAGAAGAAACAAAGGAAAAAACTTACAGCAGGTTTACCAGGGATAGAACAATGCCAAACCATCAAATTGACAGACCCGTCAGCACCAGTCTCCGGCTTTGCCACAAAACCCTAAACCACAAAATTGACACAGGCAACAATTAATGTGCACCCAAAATACCTCAAAAAATTAATATATACATATATATGAGCAGAAGAAAGATGGTAAGGGACGCACATGAGGATGATTCTTCCGCCATGCTTTCCTCTCCTCAGCCAAACGACCACGCGCAATTCCGCCCGACATGTTTCCTTCTGTCTTTCCTAAGGTTGCAACAAATAAGAATCCGTAATATATCCACTCTCAAGCCAAAGGGTTTTATACACACTTTTGGTTTTGGAGAGTTTTGTTTTTAAAAAAAAAATTGTTTCCTAACTTTTGAATTTGTTTTTAAACCTTAGACAAACAACATTTTTTGGCAAATGCCATTTCCTTGCATTCTGAAAAAGAATATCAAAGGTTGGAGTTGGGTGATTAATGAACAAAGTGTCGTATTGGTAGTTGAAAAGATTGGGAGAGTACATATAAGGCGTAGTGTAAGGTCTTTTGAGTAAAACCGTGTGGGTTTGGTCTAAAACGAATAATATTACACCATATTAAGAGTGTCTTTCGACTAATTTAGTACAACAAATGGTATCAGACCGTAGGTTCGGCGAGACGAATATAGAGATGGCAAAGTAATGGTGCGGGCGATACACACACAAGAAGAATCTTGTTGCGGGCTTCGATTGCCATAATACTTTAACTATGTGGGTGGCACACGATGAATCTCGAAAATTGACCCGTGTATCATGGCAGACCGCGCGAAGTTGACTTAAAATGGAGATTATCAATCATATTAAAAGTGTATTTGATCTAGTTTAATTTAGTCCAACACATAAGGACATTAGCTTCTTCTTTTTTAACTTTGTTTTTATTGACATAGTGTAGACTATAGACTGCATGAAAAATATTATAAAATTGAAATATTGTACTTAAAGGTACTTAAAAATGCCTAATAACAAAAAGTAAAAGAAAAACATGTTAGACCTCCAAATTGCAATCCTTTCTAGATTTAGATGGAAGAAGTTAATTATTTTCTTTTGTTGCAAAATTACTTATTGGATTGTTTTCTTTTTTCCGGGATATTGGATTGTTATTTGTCAAAAAAAGAATTATCTTGTTAGGCTAAAATTCTTTTACAAGGGGAAGTGTTGCATAACTTGTAAAGTTGTTTGTTAAATTAGTTTTAAAAAATAGTGTCATTTTTCTTAATAGTACAGGCATTTTGAGAGCACACACAAAATATTAATTCATAAAAGATGAAAACAAGAACTATAATATCCTGCTCGGCTGGCAAAATCTTGGGTAATTGCAAGAAACATTCACATTCTGACATCCAAATCAGTCAGAGTAATCAAACATGTGGATGAGTTGGAATAGAATTTGAGATAAACGGACCTAAAATATTGTCCAGTAAGCAAAAGCTTAAGTTATTCTCTCCATGTTGTCATGTCGTGACATATTTGATTCTCATCACTTGTTTCTTTCATCATTTTGGTACAACCCTTAATATTTAATTAAGTTGTTCACAGAATCACATTCATTATATTAAGGAAGAAGTTCTTGACCTACATTGTAGTGCTCTACTGCTTCTATTCCCTCTAACACCTACTAATGCTAGCATGTTTTGCCATGCTTTTAAAATTAGCTTATTTTGAAAAGTATTTTTTTTTAAATATTTAAAAAAAGTGTTTTTTATGAGAAATAATTTGTTTTTGACTAATCATTTTGAAAAGCATATTTGAACAAGAATTAATATTTGACCGAGAATTTTAAAAGTGTTTTTAAATGTCATTCGTGTGTCTATGGGAAAAAACCTTCTAGTTAAAGAAAAGGCCAAATTGCATATGGTTTTAGAGGTTTTGGGCCTTGTGGGCTTTCAACTCATGTGTCTTCGGAAAACTGACAATATATAGCCACTCTCAAAATAATACCCGAAAAATATTTTTTTTGTATATGCATATATATATACACATTCTGTATATTATATACAAACTTTATACACTTTTTCGGCTATCGAATATAAATAGTTTCTAGCGCGGGCTAAAAATGAAAAAAACCTATTTTTCCAAGACAAGACCTATAGTTCAAACGAATACTTTGGGCCTAAATTTATTTTGGGATAGGAAGTCAATAGTTAGATTCTTGATTTTTATTTTCTTTAAAAGAAGTATTATGTTATGGAACTTAGAACCTAAACTAAGCTTAGAATTTAATGGCTCAGGTGCATATATACTCTGCACAATTTCTAAAATTAATTCACTCCCACTATTCCTCAAGTCAAGTTTACTATTTTCCAGAAATCTTCATCAATTTAAACTTGTGTGCAAATGCCAATGTTATACAAAAGAGGGTGATCATATCTTTAAAAATAGCATAACTACACCTGATTTGGTATGGTGTTTTCGTGTTAAGAGAATCCCAAAGAATCCTTTCTATCTTATGAGTCAAGCGCGTTAGCTGCAATCAAACAAACAACGCTATCGAACAAGAAAACAAATACCCTAAGGCATAACCCTTGATGAAAAGCATAGTAGTTTTGATACAAGACAATTAACTATGGTAGACAAAATGAAAAGAACCTCAATCAGATTGCATTAGTGCTTTGAGATAGCCAAATGGGCCTGCAAAAGTTATCATTACTTTTCCCAGGAATCATGTCCTTTCTATGAAGCCATAATCTCTCTTATCTTTAATATACTTAAAAATGAGTGCCTAATGCACTGATTAACAAAGAAAACTGCGGTATTGGACCTAAAGGAAATCTATTTAAGTTAGTTTTAATTATGCTACTAATGATTCTCATTTTAAAAAATAATTAATAGGGGTAAAGACTTGAGAGCTTGCTCATGGGATTGATCCAATGGGAGGGGGACAGAATTATATATGTAAAAAAGAAGGATAAGAATAATGTTTGTAGTGAAAAGGAGGTGGGAGCATGTGATCTAAAGTTCCACATGGGTTGAAAAGATCAAAAGAGGAAAAAGAGGGGGTGGGGTTTTCTTTGAGAATAAAGTTCCTAAAAACCACAAAACATTACACAAATAGTGAGTATTGTGACATCTTTAAGTATGGGATTTAGTGAGGAAATAAAAAAGGAATCCTCATTGGCTGTAAAATAAAAAAGAAAAGAGTATAAGATTGGGATAAATTATGTGGTAATTCATGTTCTCTTGGCCGTGCTATTTGTATATCATGTTCCTTTTACAATTTTAAATTTAAAAAAATAATCTTTTTAAATTTTTTATGTGTAAAAGACAGATCTCTAATCGACCCCTCTTGGTCTAATGGGAATGTTGTGTTGGCTTTGCAGTAATTATAGAAGTGGCACTAAGAGATTGCCATAAAGCTGTAAACATGTTAATGCCAACTAGAAAGGTGAAAAAGAAAAAAAAAGGTTAAAAAGTAGCAGTAGCAAACTTGGCACTACAGTAGAGACATTCTTATAGATGGATTGGAATATTAGATCATTAGTTCATACTTTATATTGGTTGTGTCCGAAATAGCTAGATCGTACCTCACTTATTCGTCGTGATGTGTTACTTCTTATCAGTATAAGTACCGAATAATTTTATATACTAAAACTAAACACGATAAAAAAAAATACTTACTTTTATCCAAACACATAACTGTTTATTTATAAAAACAAGTTTCATCACTTATAAAGTATTTTTAAGCACTTAACTTAAAAATCACTTTTTTAAGCTAATTTAAACGGGCTCTAAGTTTCCTCGGACTCTATAGTGTCTGACTACAAAACCTTTGTCCTTAAAAACTTTGTATAATTTAATTGAAATTTGTTTGAGTTGGATAGAATATGCACTTAAGTAATTGTTTATTATAACATCATATTTAGGCTAATAAAATATTGAATGCTACTTGTTAAGACTTTTTGATTGGTCAATATATAGAACGATGGAACAACTCAACCACCAATGACCAATTTTTGGGACAAAAGAGAGAACTAATTAAACTAATGACCGACCTAAAGGAAGAAAAAAGAAAGAAAACTTAAACGTCTCCCCCACCGTCCAACACAATTAGACAAATGGAGATAAAAGCAAGAACAGAATGAAGGCTTTGGGTACTAATTTTTTTTTTTGACAATTTATTTATATTAATGAGACCTCCACAAATATGGTGTATACATTTCTAGCATATTAAATATTTTCTTTGGTTAGCTCCATAGAGAAGCTCTAGTAGGTGAGTTCAAAACAGCAGGATTTATTGCTTATTATAGCTGGTTATAACAATAATTTCAACTTCCAATTAAAAATCTTTGGCTCTACGCCTTTGGCCAGCTTTAGAAGATGCCAACAAACTTCAACGGCATTACTATCCACTAAGCTATACAACTTTGATATTGGCTAATGAATTCAAGCAAGAATTATTTTACTTACATACACAAATAATGTACATAAGTTTGACACAATAGCCAGTAATTTTAACTTGTTATAACTTATAACAAACAATCTGAGATTTACAGGTTACAAATTTCACTTTTTATGAACTGTTACTTGTAATTATCTTTGGGATAATCCGATAGTATATTGAATTGATCCATTCTGTAAGAATTTCGAATATTTTGCCAACATAACCTCTCTCAAGAAATATAAAACAGAAGACAACTGATGCACATAATCTATCAAAACATATCATTTTAACCAAACTTCTAGTAGGTAAGTTTTTTTCTTTTTGTGAATTAGGAGGATTTACCACCCTATAATTAACTTCAAATGGCCCGTTGATAGTTAGCTAATTAACAACCTGTCGTATGAGGTGTCATGGTTTAATCTAGCGTTAGGTCAATTAAGTAGCACTAAACATATTTAACTACCAAAAATGGACACACACATTAGACAAAAGAGCATGATTAATAATCCAAGATATAAAGTGGGACCAAAAAGGAAAGATCGGTTTTTAGGTACTTGGTTAGTGTCCAAGTAACGGTAGGAATGGAGAAATGAAATGAACAAAAAGAGTTAGGTTTGAGAAAAGGAAAGATGGGGTGAGAAATGAGAATTGGGATCATTTTCTGTCAGTTTTTTTTGCTTTACTATTTTACAAATTCTTTCTTGTGGTTGAAGATGTCGGAGAATGGAGACAGGTAATTTCTTGTAAGTGGGAAATGGAGATGGAACATTGCTTTACTTCCAGTCCACCTCTACTATAACAAGAAAAAGCCATAAACAACAAAAAAAGGAAAGTAGAAGAAAAGTGAAAGGAGGATATATTGAACATGGGACCTAATATGAAAGGCAACTTCAACCATTTTGGTCTTATATTATTACTCATATTTCATCCCATATCTCGAAAATTTGATGGCTAATAAGATGGAAGAAACTAGGAACTACGAGTGAAGCTAAAGTCCTTTGATTATATATTAAGGGTATCATATATTATTAAATATCCCTCCAAATGTTATAATGTAGCACTATTTCTATAACATAAAGAATTGAGAGTAAAAGGATAATTCGGTGCACAAAGCATCTGTGTTTACGCAGGGTCCGGGCAAGAGGGAAGGACCGTACCACAAGGGTATGATACATGCGGTCTACCCTGATGCAAGCATTATTGGCTGATTCAACGATTTGAACCGATGACCTATAGGTCACATAGATGCAACTGTACTGTTGCTCCAAGACTCTTCTTCCGACATAAATTAAGAATTAACAGTGTGTTCCTTTTTATTCCTCGAATTTGTATATGAAGGTTTGTTTGTTTTTGCAAATTTTTCGATTAAAGAATATTTTTGGTTTTACTGAGAAAAAAAAAGATGCATTTGTTTGGTCATATTAATTTTCATCTATAGTACGTAAGATGTTGGATAGTAATTAAGGTGAGGTGAAAACCAAATACCGACAATTGGCAAGGAAGTTTTGCCAAATGATCAGTGAAAGCTTCAGTTTTATTCAATATAGGGTTAGATGTCAATATCATGCATTATTTGTCCATTAATCAGGTACTTAGAACTTGGTTAGTACATGCTAATTAGGTCTACAAAAGTCCTTTTAACTTTTAACCACGTTATGTGGACCACTAAACAGCCGCATTTGTAAAAACAGCTAACATGTTAATCTTGTCAATGAAAATGCTTTGCATGGACCATACTAAGTTGTTTAATTAGGTAAGGGAGTCTTATGAAACCTTTTTTTTAATGATTATTTAATGTTCATAGATTCTTTACTCAAACGAGCTTGTGTACATCTTAGACTAATCAGTTAAATACTCATTCAACTTCAATATTTTTCTTACTTAGTCCTCACTCTTTTGAGAGGTTAATTAAGAAGTAGGGTAGATTGGTTGAAGCAGTTAAAATGAAAGGGGAAAACTTAGCACTTTAAAGCCATGCTAATTTCTATATTTCAGATGACATTAGTAGTGTCGTGTTTAATATGATATTTTGTTTTCCTTTAATTTAGTGTTGTGTGTTTGGATCGAAATAATCAGGTGTCATGCGGAAACTAGTAAGACAAATATTGAATGAAGATAAGTCAGACAATAAAGAGAAATATATCAAAAGAGATATAAATATTTAACATAGCTCGGTCAATTGACCTACATCCACGGGCAAAGATGAGTAATTCACTATATAAAAGAGTATAAAATATCGAGAAAACAAACTCACAAAAAGGCACACACAAATAAAAGCATAATACTTGTCTCACAAATTTTCCCTATAACCAAAACTCTCAAACCTCTTAAGGAATATATTGTGTATGTTACTGAGCGAGGACAAACGTTTAATAGTGTGAACCGCTAATTTATCTACAAAAATTACAAATTAACTATATTCTCTTCCATGGAATAGGATGTAACGTAAATTTGTGACACTCACTGAGAATGTTTCAATTCTTGTTTAACTTAGAAGATATCATGTCTAATAAAATGAAAAAAAAAACTAAAAGAAATAAAGTAATACAAAGTACAAAAAAATAAGTGATGCAGGATTCTAGGGCAGGTGCTAGGAAGGGAACCCAACACTACCAAGAAAAAAGAAAGAAGAACGAAGAAGAAGAAGCCAATAATACGTACGGTAAAGGAGATCCAATTAAAAGAAATTGTCAGACATACTTGGAAATTTTAATTAATGTTGAATAATGTGCCACTGCGCCATTGTCAAAGAGGTGAGCTGGTTTTCATAGGATTGTACATTTGTACTGCGTCTTGTTCACATTAGACATAAAACACTTGTTGCCGCAGCCCATGCATGGTTACATAATTTTGTATCGTAGTTAGGGCGACGAACTTTTCTTATTATTACAAAAAAAAATAAAAAAAATACTAGTTTTAGTATGAGTCACTTATGTTTATTAATTCGATTAATTAATAAATGATACCTAATTTTCAGTGTTGGGTTGAAGTCAATAAAATCGCAACCACAACTAGGGAGGTTCATGGTTTGGTTTTGGTCGATTTTTTTAAAAAGAAACCAAACCAAGTAAGTTGGTTCTTCAAATATTGAAATCAAATCAATAATTAAGTCGGTTTTTTATCGATTCGGTTTTTATCAGTTGTGGTCGATTTTTTGGTTTTTTTGGTTATTTCTCGGATTTTTTCTTAAATGTGAGACATACACTACCAAACACATATTATGGACTACATTTTCAATGTAACACTATCAAAGCAATTGTTCATTGAGAAATCTATCATTTACCCAGATATATTGATGATAATTGAATCAACTAGATGAATAATTTAAGTACTCAATTAAAGATCGATTATTTTTAACATGAAATAAATTCTTGTAATTAGCAAAAGAAAACTACCGATCAAACTAGAATGTAAAGGTAAAGAATTAGATTATTATAATAGCAAAAAAGTAGATTAAAAATATAAACGACTAATATGTACCCTAAAATTTTAGAAACTTCATAAAAAATATACATATATATATGTAGGTGTAATAATAAATTTAAATAACTACTTCTATAGTCGGTTTGGTTCGGTTTTGTCCGGTTATTTTTGGATTAAAACCAAAACCAAACCAAATTCGTTCGATTTTTAAAATTCAAAACCAAAACCAAACCAAACCTAAAAAGTATTGGATTTTTTTATCGATTTGATTTGATTTTCGGTTTGATTCGATTTTTCGAATTTTTATGTACACTTCTAATCACAAAAGTGGTTCGGATTGTCAAGTTCAAAGAAGACAGTCTAGCTTAAGACACTACAAAACTTTGGATGAGACGCTAAAGTGTTAGGTAAATTGCTTGCATTACATTCTTTAGGTGCGGTCCATCTCGAACCTTACGTGAATACCGAATATTTTGTTTATAGACCGCCATTAGACACTTACGGTGTTTCTCAAAAAGTTTCATACAATTAAGAATATTCTTGCATTCACCTCATGTGTACTCCATTCGTTCACTTTTACTTCTCCACTATATTAAAGAAATATTTTCACTTTTACTTCTCCACTATATTAAAAATATATTTTCACTTTTACTTCTCCACTATACTAAATCAAGAGAAAGACAATATCTTTTTTTGTTTTACCTTTATTATTAACTACCCATTACTCAAATCATTTTCCAAGAATTTTGAAAATGGTATTATTATTATTATTATGGATAAAATTGTAAAATATAAATTTCATTTTTTTAAGACAACTAAAATTAAACGGAGAGAGTATCTTTTTTGCTCTTATCAATTTCTAATTTATAGGATTTTGTTCGTGTTTTACCAAAAAAATGTTAACATTTTTTTAAAACGAATTAATAAGAAGATAGAGGGTAAATCCTAGTTAAGGATAATTAATTCTAAATCTGAGATGGATAACATGAATAGAAAAATATAATTGAGTATAAATTTCGACAATAGTTATGGCCGGATGTAATAGCACGAGAAAGACCTTGCATTAAATAATATTAAATCGACGATAAAATGTAAATAAAGGAGAAGATTCACCCAATCTTGAGAGAGTCGGATCTTCTTTCATTTGATAAATATGAATAATAGACTAATACAAGAATCTTAATTATTAGGACCCTTTTTAGATCTGACAGGGAGTGTGGGATAACACATCCTCTAATCTCTTGAGAGAGATATGTATTTTTTATCTAGAACTAAAGATAGAACCCCCCCCCCCCCCC
>MDKJ01300689.1:0-10406 GCA_005239525.1 Nicotiana knightiana
CAACTAATCATGTGAAGCTTTCTTTTGGTTTCACTCGAACCCCATATAAAGTCCCTTTGTATTCTATCAATTTTGTTGCGTGTTTTAGTAGGGATAAGGGTGTATTGCATGTAATAGTTTGGTACACAGTTTAGACACAATTGAGCTAGAGTCGTTTTGCCCGCCATATTGATGAATATCATCTTCCAACTATCCAATCTTGATTTCATTATATCTATAATAAAATTATAGTCCGTTGGTCTAGGATTTTTATTTAGGATTGGAAATCCCAAGTAGTTCCCAAAATGTTCACCCCTCTTAAACCCCAATGTGCTTGAAATCGTATTGATGATTGTAGGCTTACAATTTAGGGAGAACATAATTTTTGATTTAGCATGGTTTATTCTTTGACCACTAAGGGAGAAAAAAGCATTTAGACCTAGTTTTATGGCATGGCATGATTTTTTATTTTCCCTAGCCATTAATGTTAAGTCATCTGCAAAAAATAGATGTGAAAACTAATATTTTTTCTTCCTATGGTAATAGGATCCCATTGACGAGTGTCTACTTGATTAGTAATATATCTAGACAACATTTCAAGGCATAAAATAAAGATGTAAGGAGATAAAGGGTCTCCTTGCCTAATGCCCCTACTTGGTTCAAAAAAGGTAGTGACAGATCCATTTACTAACACTGATATAGAGCTAGTATAGATACAGCTAAGAAGTAATTTAGAAAATGTAGGTGGAAAATTGAAATATACAAGAGTGTGGTGGACAAACGACCACTCAATGCAATCAAAAGTCTTTTCCATGTCTATTTTGATCAACATGTGGCCATGTTTACCCCTAATTTTCCTGAGATTGCTAACTAACTCTTGAATAATAAAAGCATTGTCGGATGCTCTTCTATTCTTCATAAAACAAGCTTGATAAGGACTGATTATGCTGTCTAAAAAAGGTTTAAGACAATTTTCTAGTATTTTTGGATTAATTTTGTATATAGTATTACATAGTCCAATTGGTCGAAAGTTTTTTATATTATTTGCATTGTGAACTCTGGGAATCAAACAAAGGTATGTTTTGTTGATTTCCTTAGGGATTACCTGATGTTTGAAAATACTATGACAGTACTTTGTAGCTAATTGACCAACAATATTCCAATTTTTTTTATAAAAAAGGGTAGAGGACATCTAATCCAGGTTCCTTGAAGGGCTTAAAAAAAATGGCATTTTTTATTTCAATATCCTGTAGAGGATCATCCAGTATGGTTAAATCTATTTCTTTAAGATTTGAGGGGTTAGTGCCTAAACCTTTCTTGTCAGTGAAGGTATGAGAGGCTGTAAAATTGTTTTTCAAATAGTTTGTGACATGTGACATGATTAATTCATGGTTATTTATCCAATTGCCTTCTTTATCCTTGAAGTAATTAATTTTTTTTTCTTCTTCTTCTGTCACATGCCATTATATGAAAGAATTTTGTATTTGCGTCTCCCTCATTTAGCCAATCGATCCTTGACCATAATTTCCAATAGTCTTCTTCTATCCTAAGGGGGTCGTTGTATTCTTCTTTAAGAGATAAATCCAATGACTGAAGAAAATTGCTTGTAGGGTAATTTGTAGAGTTTTGGATACCCTGAATCCTAGCAAGCAATTTTCTTTTTTTACCCATTATGTCACCAAAGGTTTTATGTTTCCACATTTTAACACCCTCTAAGAAGGAGTGGTGGTCATTATATGTCCAGTGAGACCTAACTAGGTTAGGAAAAGCCGGGTGTTTGCACCAAAAGGTTTCAAGCCTGAAGGGTTGGATATGTTTTTGTCTAGTTCTAGGTATAAGCACTATCATTATAGGATTATGATTCGAGTGTGTCTTAGGTAGGTGAATTATGGAATAGTTTGAGAATAAATCACACCATTTCTCATTGCCTAGAGATTTGTCTAGTCTTTCCATAATGAGTCCCCTATTTTTGTGTCTATGGTTTGACCAAGTATACTTGCATCCTTTATAACCTAAATCCATAAGTCTACAATTCCCTATTTTATTTTGTAAATAATATGCTCTAGAATTGTTAATTCGCCTGCCTGCAAATTTCTCATGAGACCCTATGGTATCGTTAAAATCTCCACCTATCAACCAAGGTCCATCATAATTGTAAGCTATGTTTTCTAAATTATCCCACATAAGATTTCTACATTGATAATTAGTACTTGCATAAATAGACGAAAATAACCAAGTTTTTTGAATAGGTATTACCTCAATTGTTGCATGTATTTCATGATTCCTACGAGTGAAGTTGGTGCACTGTAACTACTTCATGATTCTACATTACAACTATGCCACCAGATTGTCCCTCGATAGGGACTTCAATTAACTCGGTGAAGCCAAAATCATCAAGCCATTGTTCATGATCAACCATTCTAGTTTCAAGTAGTGTAACTAGGCAAGGTCTTTGTGTGTCGATCATCTCCATAAAATTCCTCCTGAATTTGTCATTATTACCCCCCCCCCCCTCGATATTCCAAAATATAATATTAGTTGGTCGATTCATGGATTGATTGATGTTTGGGTATTGTGGGTCTCCACTCTTCCTCACTCCACCCAGAAAGATGGGATTCCTCCTCATTGAGGGAACCAGTATCATTGCTCTGTTGTCCACAGTTGGGTCTTGAGGTGGTCCAATGTCTATCGAGTACTTGTAGAGTGCTAGGGGACAATTGAGCACGCGCCTCTTTTCCTGCCTCTCCGTAAAGAGATAGAATTTTACCCCGTCTAGGTTTGAGAAGTCTAGGACTTGTTCTGAGTTGAGGTTGAAGGGCCTTCGACCTTTTCTTCCATTTCTGCTACCACAAGGTTCTGCTCCTGCATGGCTTGGGGTACGTTTGGTTCTTGCATGACCTGGGGTGGGGAAGGAGGAATCTCTTTATTCATCTCTTGTTCCTGAACTTGCTGTGTGGTGCCCCATGGTAGAAATATCGGAGAAGATCCATCGCTTGGGCCAATCCATCCCCCCACGGAGAAGATCCATCTCCGGAATACAACACTTGGACAAGATCCATGTCCAGGGACGATCCATCCCTCACATATCATCAACTTCGGACAAGATCCATGTCCAGGAAAAATCCATCCCTCAATATCTATTCGCTCACTAGGGGTGTAAAGACTCTGGAGGGGCTCATATTGGCCCAAGCGCTATATCAAGCCAACAAAGGCATGATCAGAGTATCACTATGGTGTGCAGTCTGATCTCACAACCGTCTCAATAACACACTCTCGGCCTCACTCAGTCATTACTCTCCAGTCTCGCTCACATGGGCTCACAAATGCATGAGCTAGCCCGAAACAATGATAAATATATAAAATCAACCATTAGCGAGACTGAGGCATGAAATGATATGCTATGACAGGACTGAGTATACAAAATCAAATAAACACATAAGGAGACAGCAATATACGACCACTCAGGTCTAGCATTTTCGGTGTGAAGCCCTAGCATTTGACATAGCATGATTTCTAGCATGTTCACATTAACCACATCAATAAAAGTGCGGATATCAATCCAAAATAGCTACAAGACTGTGCCATGGGATGAGTTAGGCCACAATCTCTCGGTGTACTCTCGCACACCCGTCGCTTGGTGCGTCACCTAAATTATAATCATTTAGCATATAGTTCGGGGTTTCGAACCCTCAAAACCAAGTTTGAAAACGTTACTTACCTCAAAACTGATAGAAATCCTAGCCCGCACTGCCTCTGCCTCAAGACTCGGCCTCCGATTGCTTCAAATCTAGCCAAAATCAGATTTATATTATTAATATATACCAAGGTACGAAGCCCATTCCAAAATTATCAATATTAATCATAAATCCCGAAATTGGTTAAACCCGACCCCCCGGTCCACATCTCGAACGTCCCGAAATTCAATTCCGACCATACATACAAGTCATAATACCGGAAGTGAAGATACATGGCTTCAAACTGCCGAACGACACGCTATAGCTCAAAACGACCGATACAGGCGTTACTTTGAATATAATTGCGCATGGATGTTTTACAAGAATGTTGCAATTCAACGAGTACACTTCCTCTAGAGATCGTGGAACTTTTGGGAATGAGCTAAAGCGTAGGTAGGGAACACTTCAAAGAATTTTTTTGGAGAAAATAAATCTATAATGAGACTTGAAATAGGATAACGTTCTCTAAAGCCATGTATTCTGTACCAGCTTGAAGCCTCATAGCTAGGACACATTTATGGTAAGCGTATTAACGTACTAATAAAAGTATAACGTTCTATTGAAATATAAAGAGAGACAAATACTATATTACTCCATATTTTACGTGAAAAATAATTATAAGGTTTCATATTAGCACCTTTCTTGCTCTACTTACCTTTTGTGTTTTTGTACTCAGTACAACA
The DNA here is from genome assembly GCA_005239525.1 of Nicotiana knightiana. Classification (NCBI taxonomy): domain Eukaryota; kingdom Viridiplantae; phylum Streptophyta; class Magnoliopsida; order Solanales; family Solanaceae; genus Nicotiana; species Nicotiana knightiana. The sequence goes on from MDKJ01300689.1 coordinate 4,397, forward strand.
TGATTTAAATAAATAAAAATTATAATAAGTTGGGGTAGAGGGAATACTCCATAAACAAACTCTGCAACATTATGGCAATATTAAAATATAAAAAATTATAAATAAACTCGCTACAATATTAAAATAAATAATAGCTAGCTCTGTAGCGTTATTGGGAAGACTGTTAGGACATGTATGTTAGCTGCGATAACAACGATTAGATTACAAATTTCATGTATGCTTAACTATGTGCTTCATAGATTTACAGCTTCTTCACGTAGCGTTCTGTTTTTTATTTCGCAATTATTTGGGCCCCTTTGATTCTGATTCCCCCACTGTGATTTCTTGTGAGCTTGATGAATCTGAGTTCACTTCTCAGATTCATCCATGCAATCTCGATTGAAGCTCTGCCATGTTTGAGTATTGAGAGAAGAAGAAGACGAATGCAGAGAATGGAAAATGTAATTCTGTATATCTCCAAATCAGTGTAATTACAAATATATATATTCTAACAACTAACTATACTTCTAACAACTAATTATAGTTCTAACAACCTAACCATGGTCAACTGGGACCCACCACTAACTACTTATAACTAACTAAAACTAGTTTAACTATATTAACTACTCTTCACATTTCTACTATTATCTTTTGCAATTTTCTGTAATTCATTTGACTTTTGCGTTCCCATCTTTGTTTTTGCTGCTGTGTTATAGTTTTGAGAAAACTCATCAATCAATCAGGCTTTCATTTAATTTCTTAATTTTCTTTGAGTTTAATTTGTTGCTTCGCTTGGGAAGACAAGGGATGGTAATTTGATTTTGGGCAAATTGTCGGCGACGACAGATTTTAAGATTTATCAGCGTTTTATTTAATTCGACACAGCACTCGCTCTCATGTTTCTGCTCTTTTGCCAAAACTAGAGCAGTTACGTTTTTTCCAGGTTTTATAGGTTTAACATTTGGAGTAAAAAAGATAAACTAAGGACTGAAAGGGATTTTGGCAGTAGGTGTATGCTTTATTTACAAAATAAAAATGTGTGAACAATTCAATTCAAAATCTAAAGGATATTCACCTTATTTGACAATAGTAATTTTATGAAGGTTTTCGAAATATAGATGTACTACAATTAATATGGAAATTACTTTAGGCAGATTTTATTATTGGATAACACCTTTGTGCTGCATGTTAAATGGCATGATGAAAGAACCTAACCCTTGAAATTCATCTGGCCTATAAATTTTGATCTGTGACAACAAGATAAATTTCTGAAGAAAGTAGATTCCCCGGTCTTATGAGCTTTTGCAAAAGGTGACGTCTTCTGTTCTGCTCTTGCGTGGATGAGATTTCCGTTCTAAAGTCGAAAGCTTGAGGTTTACTGACTGGTGCAATCAAGGTGTCACATTTTTAGAACTGAACTGTTTGTCGTCAATTGGTATTCCCATAGCCTATTGCTAACGATTACTGAGAAATTAACTAAGCAATTATAGTCTATGCTTAGTTACTCTGAATTTTGCTCCATTTTTGTATCTCAAAACACTAGAAGAATATATTACAACTTGCTTTTAAATAGTTAGGTCTCACATTGGTTTTAGGCCCCTCGTCTATTTGAGTCGCCACTGTTAATTACTCGCCCAATATTCTTTTGGATTTTTAATCACCTACATTGGCACATGTTCATCGTTTCATTCATCCCTTTAATTTGCTAAAATATTTGCATGTTAATTGCTCGCCCTATATTTCTTGGATTTGTGGTCATGTCCATTTATGTTTCATTCATTCCTTAAATTTGCTACAATATCTGCCTTTTAGTTGCCCGTCCTTTATTTTTTGGATTTGTAGTCATGTCCACTGGCATATATCATCATTTCATTCATCCCTTTAATTTGCTAATTGCTCGCCAAATAATTTTTGGATTTGTGGTCATTTTGTGTTTAATAGGTAAATCATAAACATAACACTCATTTTGTTGGGGCATTTGCATTTATACCTGTCACACCTTCTTTTTCACCCGGTAAGAGTAATAAGGGAGTTTTTCTACTTTAAGTGACATTATTCGATTTTGGGATTTATTTTTATATATCCAGGGTCCACACCCGAATTTTTTACGGTGTTCCGGGACACCATTTATTTATTAAATCCCAAAATCGAGGAATTTTGACTCTGTTTAAATTGTTTGCGAACCAGAAATCCAGTTAAGGAATTCTGTTAACCCGGGAGAAGGTGTTAGGCACTCCCGAATTCCGTGGTTCTAGCACGGTCGCTTAATGATTTATACTTAGTCTAAATTGTTTAATTACTGATTTTAATACCTATGTGCATTTACATTTTTACCGCTTTTATTATTCTTTTATATTCAAATAGTTCTTTTGAGACGGGTCACGTATACGTAAACCCGTAGAGTTTAAAACGCGTCTAAAATAGAGTTTAAAACGCGTCTAAAATCATGTCACGCGGACGTGTACACAATTCTCGACACTGAACTCATTTAAGGAGATAAATAAAGTTGCTCACGAGCGTTTTGTTTTGTTGTTAAAAAGAAACCAGAATCACGTCACGCAGGCGTGTACGCAATTCCGATAATTTAAGAGATTTGTTCCTAAAAGTGTCTCTACGAATGTTCATCTTAGTCTTTGTTTGTGTTATATAAACGTATACATAATTTGAGAAAAAAGTATATTTTAGTTTGGTTTCATTCAAAGTTACATAAAACGTATACTTTGATGATTATTTTAATTATCTAAGTTTTAAGGTAAGCACTATTTAAGAGGCTTTTGAGATTCACTATGTTTAAAGTAGAAGTCCTAAATGAGATCGGGCAATGGCCGAATTTAGCCCAAATTTGATCACTTTAGGCCACCCTAATTTTGGATATTTTTGTAGCAAGAAGTAAAGCTATGTACAGCAATTTAAGGCATGCTTAATAGGGAAGGATCTAAATTTACTAATTCACAAGTCATATATTCATAAAGTCAAATAGACACACTCAACTTCAATAGGATATTGATAATTTTATCAATTTCAAGTGGCCTAAATCCATGCTACTGATTCACAATTCATGCATATTGAGTCATACATGTTATAAATTCTGGAACCTTAAGAACATTTTTGAACAGCAAATTCATATCTGTGTATGCACTTCGAAATTCTAAACAGTTATTTTTAATAATTTTTATAGGTATTTACGGGGAAAACTGTATGAAAAGATTTTAAAGAGAGAAAAAAATGCTATTTGAATTTGTCAATATAATCTTGAATATTCAAACATGTAAAATCTCACAATTGAGTTTGTAAATAAACAGTTTTTGAGGAAAATAAAACATGTAGGCCTTTTCAAGCTCGACCAAGCCATTGTCAATGGTCAGGTCCTATTTAAAATTAACCATAACTGCTCTCGTTCGAGTCCAGTGGACTCAGACGAATCTGGCACAATTATGCCCATTTCTTTAGATTTATATGGGTACATACATACAAGACTGAAAAAATCACTGCTGATACAGTGAATATAGAGTCCAGTTTTATATTACAATGCTTCTAAAAGAACAAGTATAGATGAATTACAGAGCTTCAACTTCTATAAAGATACATTTTTTCTTTTCTACAAGAAAGTAAACTGAAAATTGCAACTTCTAACTAGTTGATCCGACTTGAATCTCCTTATGGCTATACACTTTAGCCTCATTTTGCAAGTTGTAGATGCCCCAAAAGTTAGGTGCGTTATGCATCTACTAAGGCAGATTTGACCATTAAAGGGGTCGAACTTGACTTTAGTAGTGCTATTCTAAACAGTATCTAAAAGCAACATCTTTTGTGCATTTTTTTTGGAGTGAATCTATGGTTAGATTCAATTCCGGGGATGCCATCTTATTTGACTCTTGAGAGTCATACTTATGTTATGCAACAAATTTCAGCAAGTATTTATTCAAATACTTTGACTACTATTGGCACTTTGAGGAGTAAATCCGACCATTTTTGCGGGTTCGGACTCCCATCCTTAAGGCCCTTCTTAATTACACATTGTATACCCTTAAAGGGGTAATTTTCAGCAACTAAACCACTGTTTGTGCACTACTATGGGGTGAATTTGACCATTAGAAGGTCAAACTCATCTACCCTAGTGCAAATAATTTCAGTACGGACTAAGGCAAACACAAAACCAACATCTAACTTATTTTAACTACACAAACTCAATGCATTCTGAAAACAATAAGACTTAAACACAACTAAACAGAATGATTCTAAGGATTCAAGTATTTCATAGACATCACTTATTCAGATTCACTTACCAGCATATTAAACAGTCCCATTTCAGATTTTTCATATCAAAAACAAAGGAAAAGAAGATTCAGCTAGAGGAGAAGGATTTGGACAGCAAAGAAAGAGAACCAAATTCAGATTTGAGCATTTCAATAAAGTTAAGTTGTTACATACCTTGTTTGAAGAGAAAAGTAACAGAAAATACTGACCAAATAAAGGTCAGGCCAAGAGAAAATTCAGCTAGAAGAAAGAGTAATCAGGCAGCAAACAATCAACAACCTCAAGCCAACACAACTCCCAAAATTAACCCAGATGAGTTTAAAGAAAATGAGAGACTGAAGGAGAACCAAGGCTGAAAACCCAAGCAGATTCTTGATGAACTTTCTGAAAGAAATCGGATTTTTTGTTCTACTAATATCTTTTGAAATCTTCTCATGAATAGCAACTTCTCTAAATTTATGTGTTTTCCAAATATTTTTCAGTAGCTAAGTCAGTGTAAAAGAGGGTAAATAGAGTGTAAAAAGAAAGTATTTTAGTGTGTGTCTGGGTAATTTTCAGTGTAAAAAAAATCTGTTTTCAGTCTAAAGGGAGGGCCTATTTATAAGAAGCTTGGGAATGGGATATGATTTGGCATATTTCTCATCCAAAATTAGCTGAAATAGTACATAGGGTAGCTGTTGCCCTTATCCTTCGGGACAGCTGCCCCAATTCAAGAAATTTCCAGCGTATGCAATGACCTTAACACCCTTAAAAAATCAGATTTCTCAAATCTAGAAGGCTCTTAGGTTGTTACACGCAAGATTCCTTTACCTAGAATTTCTAATATACCCCTTGAAGTCCCTGAAATTATCATTAGGTAACCAAGGTTAACTTGCTTAGGTCATTATTAGCTCTAGTTAATTAACCCTAGTTAGGCTCTCTAGTTAATTAAGACTAGAAGGTACTCTTAAATAGGGTTAGGTTATTTATCAAGTATTAATTAGTTTTAGTCGATTAGCTATTAAATTAACTTAGATTAACTAGTTTAACTCCTTAATTTCAGGTTAATTGATTTGTTTTGGTTAATTAAACCTAATTAATTATCTTAACTAGAATTTAAGACTTAGTTAATTATTTAACTGTTTATTAACCTAGATTAACCTATTAAACAAAGTGTCTTTTACAAGGTTATCACTAATTAGGCTAATCTTGAGTTGACTATAGACAATATCACAAGGGATTCATATTACTAATCTTTTAAATAACTAAAGGCATACTGATTATATTTTGATTTTCTTGATCAATTACAGGAGATAACACATAATCAAACAAAGGACAAGAGAAAAACAGTAACTAAGCAAATAATAAGCTATTTAAACAAAAATAAATTAAAATAGGGATTAACACGATTTTTGTTTTAATATTGCATAGAAACAGTAAAGAAAGAAGAGGATACCCTTTAAAGGGATTTGGCCGGAAAGATTGAAGTTGTCGGACCTTGGCCGGACTTCGGCGGGGTTTGAAAATAACTTCAACCCACATGAATCAATAGTTCTCAACGAAAGCTATCGATCCGCCGAGAATGGAGAGAAGGTTGTCTGGTGAAGAAAGAAGAAAGAAACAATAAAGAAAGAAGAGGAATACCCGTTATGGGGTGATTGAGAATGGAGAGAAGGTTGTCTGGTGAAAAATTGGGGCTATTTGGTTGAGCTCTGCCGCCGCTGGCGATTTCCGGTCGGTGGACTGTTGAGAGAGAGGTATGGGGAAGGGTATTAGGGTTTAGGTGAAATTGGGG
>ML372453.1:4430-15365 GCA_005239525.1 Nicotiana knightiana
ATACTGTATTTATTCATTTTAAATTTCCTTGTCCAGTTGTATTTCGGGCAGGCTTTGTTATGATTGTATAAATTCTTAGAAATTGCTCATGTACTTGTGACACCGGGTTCTGAGATATGTATTGGGATATAATGGTTTAAGTGAAATCTTTAGATAACTGTTTTTAAATAACAGAATTTTATTTGCTGTCATATTTAATTTATGAAAGTTTATTCATTTGATTATGAAATGCAAGGAAAGGTAACGGTTTCAAAAATGTTAAAACATGAATGTATTTCAACTAATTAAGGATTTGGCTTGCCTGATAATGGTGTCCGGCGCCATCACGACCTATGGATTTTGGGTCGTGACAACATGGTATCAGAGCGCTAGGTTCTCGTAGGTCTCACGAGTCATGAGCAAGTCTAGTAGAGTCTTGCGGATCGGTACGGAGACGTCTGTACTTATCTTCGAGAGGCTACAAGAGTATTAGGTGTACTTCCCTTCTTGATTCCTCATCGTGCGAGTTGATTCCTTTGAGGCTTATGCCTATGTTCAATCTTACACGTCGCGAAGCGCTTGGTATGGATCGGGAATTTGAGGAATGAAAATTTTGCTGTGAATGTAATTCGAGATGCTTCCATATGTAATTGGTTGTGGTTGTTGTTATGGCCCTACAAAAGGGTAATATGTTGTTTCAGCTCAGTAGTTGTATTTCTGGTAGCCTTAAGGTTGTGCTCGGGTAGCGATGAGGTTTGCAATTAATTGTCGCGCGGTGTCGAGATGATGATAGGAACGTTGCCCATATGTTGGGGGTGATGAATGATTTTAAGGGAGGTCTTCTCAGAGTGTGATTTCAAGATTTCGGTGTATTAGTTCCGGTAGAGGAAATGCATTTGGGTTATGACTGGTCCGGTTGGGGTTGATAAAGTAGTAAGACTTAGTGTCTTCAATTGAGGTGGGATATGCACCCGTGATGTGTAGTTGTTGTCATTGATCGAATGGAATGTGTTAAGTTTGGCAGTTCTATGTTTTCTTCGGTTGTATGGGGTCCGAGTATTGAGAAGGAGTATTGAAGAAAGCGGTTGGCAGAGATCGTGTGGTGCGGTGGTTCAGTACCGAGTAAGGGTTGGTAATGAAGGCAACTAGAGAAAGATGATCTTTGGAGAGCTTGAAGTCATGGTGATCTGCTGGTTTGAGAGCTACAGAGAATGGTCCTGAAGTGAGGCTAGGCGGTGGTTCCATCTCTAGGAGGCTAGGTGTAAGAAGCGGAAGTCGAGCAGTCGCAAAGTGGGGGAGCGGCAGAATAGTTTGGAATTTGAAGATATTGTCGCGCATTTAATGGATGTCCATGAGGAGCGGATGGACTAGTAAAGTTGGTAAATGAAGCAGGGCGTAGGATGGGGTATTGAAGTCATAGAGAGCGTGCATTTCAGCGTCGTTGGGAGGTGTCCGAGGGTGATTTCCACATGTGGGTTATCTTCTGTGAATAGGTTAGCGATGACGGGATTGGCATGTCTCGGTGGAGGGTTCAAGTGGCTATTCGGTCAGAGGAGGAATATGTGAATGATGCTTGAGAATTTGAGTATTTAGGGAGTACTAGCAAGAAGATTTGGAAGAATTGGACGGATTGGTTGAGCAAGGTCGTGTTATCAAAGGAGGAAGGATCTCAGTAGGGTCTAGAGTGGTGCAAGGAGTAGCTTCGGGTTAAGTGGGGGAGTCCCACCATCTACAGTTGTGTTGTAGGATTGTCTTTGCATGGGGTTGAGGATTTTTGGCGTGTTGGCAAGTTATTTCAGCTATGAAAAAAAGGAGTAAAATGGTAATTGTGCGTTGGATTTGACGAATATGTGCAAAAGTTGGCCATGTTGGATCAGGATTAGGCTTTGGAAGATTCAGAATTTATGCTTAAGGCATGGGTAGGTTGTAACGATAGTGATAAATCACGTGTTTCATTGAAAAATGTGTTCCTGTGCTAGGTGAGCCTTAAAGTTGAGTGTATTCGGGGTCAGTCAGAGTGGGTGACTCTTAATAGCGGTTCTAGTGAGCTCAAAGGTCAAGAAGGCGGCGTTTAAGGATTTCAGGCAGCAGTATGATCGAGAATCGAGCTTTTGCAGAGTGATCTCTGAGAAAAAAATGAGGATGGTAGGAATGTTCTATGATATGTTTTATCATGCAAGATAATATTGGAGGAGTGAGAGAAATAGAATCTGGATTGAAGAAAAGATTATTAGAAGGGTATGAGACGGGTTGAGGGATTTAGGCAGCATAGTCTCGTGAATCAAGGTCACTCGGGATGAGTGAGGGTTGATTTTGGTATGGGCTGAGGGAAGTTGTTATTGTTCCTGAGGCAATTAATGATGATTAAAAGAAGATAGATTGATTAGCCATGGTTGAAATTGCGCATTTGCGGCAATGATTGGATCCTTTGATGTGATTTGGTTATGCATGAGGTTTGTGCCGATGTGTCCGGGGCTTGTCGGCCGTCGTAATGGATCTCATGTGGAAACATTTGAGTGCTATGGCATGTCAAGTGTAGGCGGACTCCGGAAGGGTTATGGTGGTATAGGCTACTATTTAAGAATTTGCATGATTGGGTGATAATGAGAATTCACTCGTGTGTTGAGATGGTACCCTTGAATTGAGTTAAGTAAAAGGTTTCTATATGATGAAGTGTTCGCCTTATTGGTGGTTCAGAAGTTATGATGGAATTCTTGCGCTACCCCATGTTAGTATGTTAAGTGCGGGAAGCAGTATGTAACTGGGAGTAAGAATCGAGATTTAGGTCCGATGTTTATAAGGATGTCATGAGCTCGGGAGAGCAAGACAAAGTGATTTGAAAGTTCAGAGTAAGCTGATGTTATCTTCAGTGTCACCCGAGATTGATATTCAGTGAAAGAGGCTTTGTACCCTGGTCATGAGTTCTTGATGTGTTTTGCGGCCTTAGTGTGGGCGGTGTTATGGATGGGCAGACTTGTTGCCTTGTGTGGAAGGTCGTGGGAGCATGACCGCGAAAAGATTGCATAAAGTGTGACATGTAGTCACTTGATGGAAGATTTGGACAGAGTATAAAGAAGTGCATTATTTCTTAATTGAGAATTTACGCCTGGAGGGCGTTCAAGTCAGTTAATTATGGATTATGGGGTGTTAGTCCCAGTAATGATGGTTGTTCTCGTGTATTATGAGAAAATGTAGGTTAATATGGACTCAGGAAAATGCTAATAGCTAAGTTTGTTGCGAGCGAGGTGGCTCGATGTTTGTGGATGGATTTAAATATGATTATGGGCTCCGTATGAGCCAAGCATGTCCCCTTCAGTGGAGCTCCTTTCACGGAAAGATATTAGACCAGCGGGTATTATTCCGTCTTCGTCGAATTTATATGTTATTGTGATTGTGCCATACGAGTTGCGAAATGACTTTGATAATTTCTTATGTGTTGAGGTCCCGCGTAGCGGGGACGTTATGTGAGCAGGATAGCTCTTGAGATCCAGAGTATATATATATATATATATATCGCACCTCAGTTATGCTTGAGTTTTGTAGCCTATGGCTTTATCAGTCTCGCTAGGATGGTATTATGCACTTAGCGTGCTCGTGATCGATATTCAGTAATTCCTAATAGTGAGTAAATCAGCTCCGTATATATATCTTCTTATGTAAGTTTTATGTGTGGATCGGGTGGCACGTTGCCATGGGTATGTAATTCGGATCGGGTTGCACGTTGCAACAGTGCTCGTGATCGATATTCAGTAGTTCGTAATAGTGAGTTAATCAGCTCCGTATATATATCTTCTTATGTAAGTTTTATGTGTGGATCGGGTGGCACGTTGCCATGGGTATGTAATTCGGATCGGGTTGCACGTTGCAACAGTGCTCGTGATCGATATTCAGTAGTTCGTAATAGTGAGCATATCAGCTCCATATATATATCTTATTATGTAAATTATGTGTGGATCGGGTGGCACGTCGCCACGGGTATATTATTCGGATCGGGTTTCACGCCACAACAGTGTTATGATGAGAAGGGTTAATATGTATTTATTTTTTTGTGATTTATTTCCTATCTTCTGGTAAGAATTTGTATTAGTTGTGTGAGCTGAATAGTTCCGTCTCTGAGTCATTTCTTACTATCATGTTCGAGTTATGACCTATTGGGCGATGTGGTATCATGTGAGGTTGTTGGTCATGTTCAGGATGATTTGTTGTCTAAGCAATTCGTACTGGGTGAGACGATATTATCGGACCAGGGATCGGTACGATAAGGTTATGTGAAGTGTATATTAAAGAACAAATACCATCATTCAGGTTCATAATGAAAGTGATGATTCTAGTCAAGATGAGGTATTCAAGGATTTGTTACCTCTGCAGTAGAGAATGAATTTCTGCACATTTCCTCCGTTGTGGTGGTATCGTCAGCATTTTAGCAGGGTGTATTTATATTTGTTATGAGGTGTGTTGGGAGCATCAGATTCGTGGACCTTGGCTATTAAAGTTCAGGGAGCGTCATTGTGGTCAGACGATGAGTTATGCAGTTCATGGTGCCGATTCAGCAAGGGTATGCAGTTATGATCTAGTGTATCGTGTGCTAGTTGATGCAATGCTTATATATATTGAAACTAGGCCTGGCTAGGGTAATTTCAGGTGTTTAAATGAATTCTGAGCTTATTATATGGATAAACAAGGAATCTCCAGATTTGATCAAGCTATTGTGCTCGACTGAGTTGTGGTAGCATGGGCAGGTGTTCGAGATGTTAAACAGTGATTTCAGGTAACTCCAGAGCAGTTCTAAGCACGTTCGAGGACGAACGTCGGTTTAAGTGGGGGAGAATGTAATGACCCGACCGGTCGTTTATGTTCTAGCGCGTCGTTCAGCGGGTTGAAGTCGTGAGCAGCTCCGTTTCAGGTATTATGACCCGTGGGCGTGGTCGGAATTGAATTCCAGGAAGTTTAGAATTGATTTGGAAAGAAAATTCTCATTTCAGAAGCCTTAAGTTGGAAAAATCAACAAATATTGGAATTTTGAGTAAACGATCTCCGAATAAGGATTTGAAGGTTCCAGCAGGTTCATATGATGATTTCGGACTTGCGTGTATGTCCAGATCGGGTTTTGGATAACTCGGGAGCGTTTCGGCGTATATTATGGAAGTTAGCATTTTAGGAGGATTTCATGAATTTGGGCTTGAAGTGCATATCAGTGAGGTTGATGTCCGTTTGGGATTCCCAGTCTGGGAATAGCTCCGTGTGGTGATTCTGGAATTAGGAGCGCGATCGGAAGTGACTTTGGATGTCCATCAGTCATTTGGCTAAAGAGATAAATTTGAAGGTTTTTGGGAAAATTCGGTCGGAAGTGGAACTTTTGATATCGCGGTCGTAATGCGATTCTGGAAGTTGGAGCAGGTCCGTAATGTTGAATATGACTTGTGCGCAAAATTTGAAGTCAATCGGACGTGATTTTATAGGTTTCGACATCGGATGTAGAAGTTTGAAATTCTAAGTTCTTAAAGAATTGGATTTGAGTGCGACTTATGATTTCGGCGTTGTTTGATGTGATTTGAGGCTTCAAGAAAGTCCGTGTTATGTTTTGGGATCGGATGGTATGATTGGACGGGATCTCGGGGGCCTCGGGTGGATTTTGGGTAGTTAATTGATCAAAGTTGAAGTTGGAAAAAGGGCTGAAGCTGCTATCATCTGGTTTAACTGCACTTGCGAGGCTTTGACCGCAGGTGCGGCTTGGATGCTGCAGGTGCGAGAGTGGGCAAGCTTGGTTGGGGACCGCAGGTGCGATGGATTTTCCGCACCTGCGAAGCCGCAGGTGAGGACAGTGGGGCGCATGTGCGATTTGGGCTGAACTTGAGGAAAACCGCAGGTGCGGGAGATTTGGTCGCACCTGCGGGATCGCAGGTGCGGAGAAAGGACCACAGGTGCGGAAATTGACCTGGGCAGAATGTTTTAAAACAAGAAATTTGGTTCATTGTCTTCATTTTTCTCATGGCTTTGGCGATTCGGGAGGCTGCAAGAGAGGATTCCTTCATGCATTGTTAAGGTAAGTAAATTCCACCCGTTTGTAAGTTAAATACGAGATTATATGCATGGATTAGGCACGAATTGAGCATTAATATTTTAGTTAGTAAGGCTATGGATAGAATGTATCTTCGAGAAATTTTGAATTTTCGGGCACGTGAGCTCGAGGGCATTTTGATCATTTCTCTAAGTGGGGTTGGGAAAGAATATAATCTGAATTTGTTGTGAGTATTATGATGAATTTTCATTGCTTTGTCATTTATGTTGTAGTTTCGGAGCATTATGCGTCCGTTGGAATCATCGGAAGGGCTTGGAAGCCGGTGTTGGAATTTCGGACCGAGGTAAGTCTCCTTTCTAACTTTGTCAGGGGGAATCATCCCCCTAGGTGAATTACTTCAGTACATGCTATTATCTTCGGGGGCTACGTATGCACGAGGTGACGGGAGTCCGTACGTAGCTACTCTTATGCCATGTTCGGGTAGCCTAGGACCCACTAGCATGCTTTATGTGTGTACCTGTAACCCTGCTTGTAATATTAAACTGTTGATATGACCGAAACGTAATTGAATGTTTAAAAGAAAGCTAGAGTTCATATTGTTAACCTTATAAAAAGAGAATTGTTTCCGCTGTGAATATATGTGTACCTGCAGTGGGTTGTATCATCGAGTAGCACTAAACTTGACAAATGAGTTTCAAAACAAAGATTTCAAAACCTATATTTCATGTTTCTTTTAATAAGGATTTTACCACTTTCCTGAGAAAAACTATTTTCTTGACGAAATACGAATTTATTACGTGGATATGTGTAACTTTGGGTACCTGAGTCACTTGAGTGATTCGCGAGCAGGAAGACCCTGTATTTGTGTATGTATTCATATCAGCACCTGAGTCGCATGTATGATTCGCGAGCATGCTAGTCGTATTATGTTAACCGCGTCGCATGACCGATTCGAGAGCGGGGCAGATAGATGCATCTATGATTCGAGCCGGTCGACCCTTCGGCAGAGCACAATTCACTATTGTTGGTCCGCACAGTTTGACCGTCGGCATTGCCTGGGCATTATATTTGTTGCATAGTTGCTATGACATTTGCCTTATTACTGGCCTGAAATGTTAAATTGTCAACTGAAATGACAAATATTTAAAGTTATTAAAAAGACTTTTGGAATAACTTGTTCCTTCCGTTGATTTCTTATTATTTGATTTAATNGATCCTATTTTATAAATTTCCTATGATGAACCATGCTTAATGTCACTCTTGAATATTTTAAATGGACCTTTAGTAAGTGTCTAAGTTGACCTCTCGGCGTTTCCTCTCTGAGGTTAGGCGGGCGACTTACTGAGTACACATTGTTTTTGTAGTCATGCTACACTTGCTGTGCATTTTATTGCGCAGGTACTTTCATAGCAATGTGGAGGATTCGGAGACTTAGGTAAGCTGCATCATCCGGAGGCGATTCGCAGTTGACACAGTCTCCTTCATACTGTATTTATTCATTTTAAATTTTCTTGTCCAGTGTATTTCGGGTAGGCTTTGTTATGATTTTATAAATTCTTAGAAATTGCTCATGTACTTGTGACACCGGGTTCTGAGATATGTATTGGGATATAATGGTTTAAGTGAAATCTTTAGATTACTGTTTTTAAATAACAGAAATTTATTTGTTGTCGTATTTAATTTACGAAAGTTTATTTATTTGATTATGAAATGCAAGGTAACGGTTTCAAAAATTTTAAAACATAAATGTATTTGAACTAATTAAGGATTTGGCTTGCCTGATAGTGGTGTCCGGCGCCATCACGACATATGGATTTTGGGTCGTGACAACATGGTATCAGAGCGCTAGGTTCCCGTAGGTCTCACGAGTCATGAGCAAGTCTAGTAGAGTCTTGCGGATCGGTACAGAGACATCTGTACTTTTCTTCGAGAGGCTACAAGACTGTTAGGAGTACTTACCTTCTTGATTCCTCATCGTGCGAGTTGATTCCTTTAAGGCTTATGCCTATGTTCACTCCTACTCAATCTTACGCGTCGCAAAGCGCTTGCAATGGATCGGGAATTTGAGGACTGGAAATGGTGCTGTGAATGTAATTCGGGATGTTTCCATATGTAATTGGTCGTGGTTGCTTTTATGGCCCTACAAAAGGGTAATATGTTGTTTCGGCTCAGTAGCTGTATTTCTGGTAGCCTTAAGGTTGTGCTGGGGTAGCGATGAGGTTTGAAATTGATTGTCGTGCGGTGTCGAGATGATGATAGGAACGTTGCCCGTATGTTGGGGGTGATGAATGGCTTGAAGGGGGGTCTTCTCAGAGTGTGATTTCGAGATTTTGGTGTATTAGTTCCAGTAGAGGAAAGGCATTTGGGTTATGAATGGTCCGGTTGGGGTTGATAAAGTTGTAAGACTTGGTGTCTTCAATTGAGTTGGGATATGCACCTGTGACATGTAGTCGCTGTCATTGATCGAATGGAATGTGTTAAGTTTGGCGGTTCTATGTTTTCTTCAGTTGCGTGGGGTCCGAGTAATGAGAAGGAATATTGAAGAAAGCGGTTGGCAGAGATCGTGTGGTGCGGTGGTTCACTACCGGGTAGGGTTGGTAATGAAGGCAACTAGAGAAAGATGATCTTCGGAGAGCTTGAAGTCGTGGTGATCTGCTGGTTTGAGAGATACAGAGAATGGTCCTAAAGTGAGGCTAGGCGGTGGTTCCATCTCTAGGAGGCTAGGTGTAAGAAGCGGAAGTCAAGCAATCGCAAAGTGCGGGAGCGGTAGCATAGCTTGGAATTTGAAGATATTGTCGCGCATTTAATGGATGTCCATGAGGACCGGACAGACTAGTAAATTTTGTAAATGAAGCAGGGGTAGGATGGGGTATTAAAGTCGTAGAGAGCGTGCATTTCAGCGTCATTGGGAGGTGTCCGCGGGTGATTTCCACAGGAGGGTTATCTTCTGTGAGTAGGTTAGCGATGGCGGGATTGGCATGTCTCGATGAAGGGTTCAAGTGGCTATTCGGTCGGAGGCGGAATGTGTGAATGATGCTAAATAATTTGAGTATTTAGGGAGTGCTAGCATGAAGATTTAGAAGAATTGGACGGATTGGTTGAGCAAGGTCGTGTTATCAAAGGAGGAAGGATCTCATTAGGGTCTAGAGTGTAGTAAGGAGTAGCTTCGGGTAAAGTGGGGAAGTCCCACCATCTACAGTTGGGTTGTAGAATTGTCTTCGCATGGGGTTAAGGATTTTCGGAGTGTTGGCAAGTTATTTCAGCTAAGAAAAAAAGGAGTAAAATGGTAATTGTGCGTGGGATTTGACGAATATGTTCAAAAGTTGGCCCTGTCGGATCAGGATTAGGCTTTGGAAGACTCAGAATTTATGCTTAAGGCATGGGCGAGTTGTAAGGATAGTGACTCAGTCACGTGTTTCATTGAAAAAGGTGTTCCTGTGCTAGGAGAGACTTGGAGTTGAGTGTATTCGGGGCCAGTCAGAGTGGGTGACTCTTAATAACGGTCCTAGTGAGCTCAAAGGTCAAGAAGGTGGCATTTAAGGATTTCAGGCAGCAGTATGATCGAGAATCAGGCTTTTGCAGAGTGATCTCTGAGAAACAAATGAGGATGGTTGGAATGTTCTATGATATGTTTCACCATGCAAGATAATATTGGAGGAGTGAGAGAAATAGACTCCGGATTGAAGAAAAGATTATCAGAAGGGTATGGGACGGGTTACGGGTTTTAGGCAGCATAGTCTCGTGAATCAAGGTCACTCGGGATGAGTGAGGGTTGAGTTTTCTATGGGTTGAGGGAAGTTGTTATTGTTCCTGAAGCAATTAATGATGATTAAAAGAAGATAGATAGATTAGCCATGGTTGAAATTGCGCATTTGCGGCAATGATTGGATCCTTTGATGTGATTTGGTTATGCATGAGGTTTGTGCCGGTGTGTGTGGGGCTTGTCGGCCGTCGTAGCGGATCTCATGTGGGAACATTTGAGTGCTATTTAAGAATTTGCATGATTGGGTGATAATGAGAATTCACTCGTGTGTTGATATGGGACTCTTGAATTGAGTTAAGTAAAAGGTTTCTATATGATGAAGTGTTCGCCTTATTGGTGGTTCAGAAGTTATGATGGAATTCTTGCACTACCTCATGTTGGTATGTTAAGTGCGGAAGCAGTATGTAACTGGGAGTAAGAATCAAGATTTAGGTCCGATGTTTATAAGGATGTCATGAGCTCGGGAGAGCAAGACAAAGTGATTTGAAAGTTCAGAGTAAGCTGATGTTATCTTCAGTGTCACTCGAGATTGATATTCAGTGAAAGAGGCTTTGTACCCTGGTCATGGGTTTTTGATGTGTTTTGCGGCCTTAGTGTGGGTGGTGTTATGGATGGGCAGACTTGTTTCCTTGTGTGGAAGGTCGTGGGAGCATGACCGCGAAAAGATTACATAAAGTGTGACATATAGTCACTTGATGGAATTCAAATTTGGACAGAGTATAAAGAAGTGCATTATTGCTTAATTTAGAATTTACGCCTGGAGGGCGTTCGGTTCAGTTGATTATGGATTATGGGGTGTTAGTCCCGGTGATGATGGTTGTTCTCGTGTATTATGAGAAAAGGTGGGTTAATATGGACTCAGGCAAAAGCTAATAGCTAAGTTTGTTGCGAGCGAGGTGGCTCGATGTTTGTGGATGGATTTAAATATGATTATGGTCTCCGTATGATCCAGGCATGTCCCTTTCAGTGGAGCTCCTTTCACGGAAAGATATTAGAACAGTGGGTTTTATTGCATCTTCGTCGAATTTATGTGTTATTGTGATTCTGCCGTACGAGTTGCGAAACGGCTTTGATAATTTCTTATATGTTGAGGTCCCGCATAGCGGGGGCGTCATGTGAGCAGGATAGCTCTTGAGACCCAGAGTGTGTGTGTGTGTATATATATATATATATA
>ML372455.1:0-17703 GCA_005239525.1 Nicotiana knightiana
TCAATAAGAATTTCCTCTCTCTTTCTCTGCAATATTGTTCTTGTTCTTTACTGTTTCATAACAATACATGATTTAACGATAAAATAATATATGATTTCAGTCAATTTCCTACTGTCCTATGTTGACATATATTATCATTATTATTATTATTATAAACGTCTATTATTATTCAAGTATACATATAAATATACACATGTTTCAATTCCAAATTAGTTAAGATGAACAATACCCAATAGAAAGAAAAAAATGTATTCATACCTGATGTTACATCTTATCATATTAGTTGATTATTATGTGATTTATTGAGGTAAAAATATGTATTAGTTAATTATTATAAAGCGATAGTCATGTATCATGCATTCATGATTAATATAAATATCGATGTAGACAAGTGAAAAATCGTATCTTTTGAACGCATATCACTCTATTAAAATCATCCTTACACATGTATATCCTTCGAATGACAAAAGAGAATTAAAAAAATTATTGCAACTAATATAAACGTCATAACAAGTAAATGTTAAGCTTCACCAATTAGTAATACTTATATATATCGTTTGCTTCTATCATGTTCTATTCTTTAACTAAATCCATATTAATTTTAAGTGATTGAAGGTCTTTGAAACAAATTTTCCATATTATTTAACGTTTATAATACTAATTTCATTCTTTTGACAAAGGACCCTGTTTCTAATTTTGGCTAAAAATTCTAGTTTTATAAAGTGGTTGACATTGGATTCGTCGTCTTCCCCTAGTCTATGGTAGGTATTTCTCAAGAAGAATTCAAGTGCTATTTGTTTTTCAATTAAGTTAATCTACTCTCTTTTTTTCTGTTCTTTTTTCGTCTTCTTCTTTTATTCTCGCTTGGACATCAGATATGTTTGACTTGACTAACAAGAGATTTCAGTTTTTGGTAAGCATCAATCTTGGTCGAGGCACATTTTTTATACCTATAAATACCTAAATGTTTGAAGAATTGCCTAGGTTAATTAATAAATAAAATTATTTACCCGTAAAACGATATAATTGAATTTATTGTGTGGTTTATAGACAAACGAATCAATTTGATCCCAGAATGATAAATAAATTGAAAGAAATGCAAGACTTGGCATTGAAATTGAGATAAAACAGTAGACAGATTGATTCCGGGAGCAAGGCTTCCGAACGCAGCGGTAAGAATAATGTCAGACAGAAAATAGAATAATATTTAGTTTAGAACAATATGTAGCATGAGTTTGCCAGAATTTTCCCTCTTGCAATGGCTGTTGAAGTCATTATTTATAACTAATCCTAGGAAACAAGTTTCTAGGATCAAGCTCCTATTAAATAATAATAACGATGATCATTGATGAATATGCAACGACAGACTATGAATGCCAAAATTCTCTGTAACAGATGTGTATTTAATGTTGAGGAATATTCTTCATTGAATGTCATTTGTTGAAAAATATACATTTGTCCCCGTTGATAATGTTCCCTTCGGGGTTTACCCGATGCAAACCGAAGTTGTTGTGCTCGGTCCCGGCTTCCACTCGCTTTGTCTTCCGTCTGTCCCTGGTTCCACATGTCACTCTATCATTCGAATTTTTAATGTGAACCGATTTTACCCTATATAGATAGTCACCTTGCTTTCCGGTGGCACATTTTTGTGTCACCAGGAAATTAGTAAAGATTCTTTTCTTCGGGGGAAATTTTTGAACCCTTCTAACAAGTTTATGACGCTTGATTAGATGCATGTCTCTCCGCATTTAATACCTTGAACACGTATTACTCCATGATTTACCAATATTTTCGCCGGTTCTCGAGGTAATCATGGCTATGATTTTATCTGTCTCTTCCTTTACTTATACGCCTCTTTCTTCTTCTATTGCACTTAACAGTTTTACAAATTCTCTCAACTTCTTTTCATTCAAATCCTTCGTGCTTTCACTCTTCTTTAATTTTCTTTTTCAAAGAACTCTTATCATCTTCCGCTAATCATAACTTCTTCCACTAACTCTTTCAATAATTGCGGTTTTCTCTTCGATGGGTGTCCAAAGAAGAACAAAGATAAAGAAATCAACGTCGATGATGACCCTCCTACAGTGAGCACCATCATCCCCAAAAGACTCAACACAGCCAAGGACTTCGAAGAGAAGTTTCCATCTTCAAGTTCTCGCACTTGGGCTATTTGGCCTATACCATTCTTCCATCTGTCCTTCCAGTACTCCTGATGTGAAGGAGGATTGTGATTGCTATTACTTGAACATCATCGCTCCCGAACTGGTGGAGCGGGTAACCTTCACTAAGAAGGGATTCATGTATGTTTATACGTATCCATTCACTTTGGGTGCATTTTTTTTTAGCGGGGGAATTGACGCCGTGATTTTGGTGTTGTACCATAAATACCAGGTTTGCTTGGCATAGGCGGGCCCTTCTTTATGGCGAACAACGGCCTGTTTGCGTCAGTTGTGCCATGAGACGAAGGAGGAGCTCACCTTGGCTCACATGATAAATCGCTACTCCCCCAAGATGTATCGTGGGAGAGTAATAAATTTTAGCAAACGTGGTCACCATGCTTTGCGTACCAACATGGATGACGATAATGACTGTGGATGGATGGAGCGGTTTGTCGTTGTTGCCACCGGGGATATTATCCCGGCCACAACTCCATCTTTCCCTGAGTCCTGGACTCATACACGTAAGTTCAAAGTTTGTCTTTTTTCTGAAAAAGGGTATTTCATGTTATTGTTGTCGTGCCCCTTTTTCTCGTGAAATCGGGCTTTGACGTGTGACAACTCTTTTAAGGAAGAGGTTAAAAGAGAAGAGTCGCCACCTAACAATTTTTAAGGTGCGTTAGGGCTCCTATTGTGCAGATAACTCTGTTTTAACTAGTCGGTGCCACCAAAGATCTGGTAAGGGCTCAAATTACCTCAAAGAGAAGGTGTTAGGCACTCTTCGAGGTCCACAATTGTGGGTCCCTGCCGAACTTAAAACTATGTGGATTAGGCTATGTGATCAAATAACAAAAGGATATATAAAAGACGAAGAGTTTCATTATAACACAATGGAATTGGTACAACTCCTAAAGACTACAAGAACACAGCTATAACGGTCAATATTAGATGATTAAGTGTATAAAAGAAAGAAGAAGGGGGGGGGGTTCTAAGTTTTTTAACCTTAAGGATCACCCCGTGCAACATAAATAATACTCCGCAACCCCTTTTAGATAGAAGTTCCTCATATTATTCAGTGGGCACAGACTATCATCTCCTGCTACCCGATTACTATGTTGAAGTTGTTTACCTAAAGCATTCTAATTCAGTTCTAAGTCGTGTCTTATGCGTGCACTACCCGTCCCATGCCTATGGTCCAGGAGGCTTTGGACGTACTATTTGGGTGGTTCTAGACTTTACTTAGGTTGCTCAAAAATGATAAAACTAAGCGACATGCAAAACATGTAGGACTATACATAAAGACAATAAATGGCTCAAGTTAGCCTCCACATATAAGCAGCAAATGCACGCGAGTAGGTTCATTTATAGGCAGTAGACAAATTCAGAATTAAAACGAGTTAGAGTCAATAGGTCCTATAGACATGGCTTCTATGTGATTTTGATTTCAAGCGTACATGCAGTGTTATTGTTTTAGAATAATGAATTTGCAGTTTATAAGTATTACAAATACTATAGGCATGATCTCTAATGTGTTTGCACAATGGGGCAGTAAAATCGTTTGAAAGCTCAAAATTAAGATTTTATTGGCATACTTTCTAGGAGAGTAGCAGCATCAGTAGTATTTCTAAGAGTTGGAAATTGAAATAGGTTCTATAACACTTCGTTCCTATAGGCAAGTTTTCTAGGCGAGCAACGTGATAGAAATAACAGTAACAGTAACCAATTCATCAATTATGGTTCTATAGGCATGATATCTATACGAATATTAATAAGAGCATGTCTCTATCACTTAACGGTATCCTATAGGCATGATATCTAGAACATGTCAATAGAGAAAATAACCAATGATGTTGCAATATGATAGACATCTAATAACGTGTAGGAGTGGAGCATGTGAATAATTGAAATATTCAGGTTCTATAGGCATGATCTCTAACAAACAGATGAAATAGAGTATATTGAGCAAAATAAAATACGTGGATCCTATAGGCATGATTCCTAACAAACACATAGAAATGGAGCGTATTGAGCAAAATAAAATACTTAGATCCTATAGGCACGTTTCTACTCTTTCATGCGAACATTAGGATATACCCATTTACCCAATTTCAGTAACACCCCAATTGTTTGTTTACAACTTATTACAAGCCCAAGAAGGAATGAAAATAAATTTCAGAATAACAATATCTAAATAATTACAAGTCCCACACATAGAGCAGGCCCAAATGAAATAACCTAGGACTGCCTGAGCCTTCAATAGACTTATTCTTCGCACAAGCAGCAAACTCAGGCCCAAACTTGACTCAAATATTGGAGTGTACCAATTACAAACTCATCCATAGACCCATACCAAGCAAAGATAGAGAATTCACATATTTAATAAGGGCAGATGAACAACTTAATCAACTACTACTTACTGAATTGGGTTAAGAAGAATTCTAAGTTCACACACTCAACTCTTATAGCTATTATAAACCAAAGACACACAGATAAGAAAACATTAAATGAAAAGCACATGAAACATATATGAGGCAAGTTTGTATTCATAAAAAATGTTTGAAACGACAGTGTCTAGCAACATGAACTAGCAGGCCATTCTTCATAGAGTGTCAAAATAAAACAAATTTGAAACCAACCTAAAGAACTTCAAATGTCAATCATAGGTAGGAGGCAAGTAGAGCACAAGTTTTACATGAAGGTTCTAACATGACATTTCTAATGAGAATAAGGTCACAAACAGCATATCAACATACTAATGGTACATCTTGGCCAACATCATGAAACTTAACATGATGAGAACATATCAGAGCATAAAGGTTATACAGAAACTTATGGCATATGAAAGGGTAGATCAATATCATGTCAGTTGACCACCCATAAGAGATGAAATGGGATATTTATCCTAAAATCTTAGATAATGCTAAAGATCAGAATTACAAATAGTGAGGAAACATGTTTAGGCTAGATCTTACGGTAGTATTGGATCCATATAGTTGTGGCCAGTTTGCAAGAACAGTGGAGTAAACACAAGACTAAGAACAAAGTAATTCATTCAAAACAAAGAGATGATTTCATAATAATTTCAGTATAAGACCCAAAGTTAGGTATGGAGAGGGTTCTATAACAAACAATAGGTAATCATGATAGTCAGATTCATTAAAAAATAACACACATATAATAGGTATGCGTTGAAACTTAAAGTTCAAACATGCTCAGGTACTGCAGGACTGATTTCAGAGGAAAACAATAAAAAATATCATAAAAGTGCAGGATATAGTGAAGAACACATATTAATCCACAATAAACTAAGAGCAAGCTGGAATCTTTCGCATGTACGGAAAATGCATTATACTATCGCGAGGATGTTGCGGGTTTCAAGCCTATTTTGTCTCCTATTTAGTTTTGGACTTGGTTATTTCGTCTAGGTTTTTTCCTACACATATAAATAGTAATTAAACACCATTTTGAGAGAGAGATTTGACCTAAGGAGGCAAGAACACACTAGGAGCAAAGCGGGAAATTCTTCTACGAGCTTTTCACTTCCTTCTTCCTATTTCTATTATTGGTTATGAATTCTAGTATTGTAGCTTTGCATACTACTATGAATAGCTAATTTTTTATTTAGAGTTTTGATAGAACATTTTGTAGCATAAATTCTTGTTATGTTTTTATATAATTGAGTCATTGGATTTATTTACTTATTCAACTACGTGTTTATTGTTGTTGATTGAATGACCATCAATTGGCTCTGCCTATTTAGTATGTATTGCTTGGAAAAGAGTACATATTTAGGTAGTTGTTGAACAACATCACTCCTAACGTATGTGAGGAATCAATATGGAGGGTTTAAAGGTGTGATTAGGAATAACGAAACCTTGGTGCGATCTTAGTGAGTGGTGAATTAGTGCATGCTAGCGTAGTTCGGAAGAATATGTCTAGTAAATTATAATAGTTGCTCGGAATAGAAATACTACACCCCAAGTACTCACGATCGGTGGAGAATACTTAGGCAAAATTATAGAAGACGTAGCGGGAGAATTCCGACAATTGGGGAAATCATAACTCTAGGCCTCCTTAATCTTGTCTCTACCCCTTAGTATTTTTAGTTAATAATTCTACTTTAATTGGTTAGAAATAAAATCTCAATCTTTATAACATCAGAATTTGTTCAAACTTGTCTTCTTAGTGATAGTAAATAGTTGTAGCAAAATCTTAGTTCTCTGTGGGATTCGACACCGGACTCTTAAACCGGATTATATTTGCAACGACCGCTTAGTCCTTTTTATAAGGCATAGTTGGGAGTGATCACATTTTGGCGTCGTTGCCGGGGAACTAACGGTGTAGCTGTAGGTGTACATATTTCTAGGTTGCAAGTTTGGACTTTTATTTTTGTTTTCTTGTATTTGCTTATTTTTTTTTAAAAAAAAATTTGGCTTGAGAGACATGGCATCTTGGAATTATGAGAGTTTGATGTTGGTAATTCTACTTTGATCCTCTTTATGTATATTGTGGAGGAAACCACCCATTATAAAATTATCAAAATATTTACGAGAGCGAGTTATGTGCACCAACTCAATCTTATGTATGGAATGTGTGTGATATGTGTGGTGGTCAAGATGGTCACTTTCAGGGTTGTGCTTATATTTCTTATNAGGAAACCACCCATTATAAAATTATCAAAATATTTACGAGAGCGAGTTATGTGCACCAACTCAATCTTATGTATGGAATGTGTGTGATATGTGTGGTGGTCAAGATGGTCACTTTCATGGTTGTGCTTATATGTCTTATGCTCCCCCCAACCCCTTACTTTGATGGTTCGTCGTTTTCTTGTGAAGTTAATAGGAACAAAGAATCCAGGGATGATGACCTGAAAGAGATCAAGGATATGCTAAAGTGCCTTGTGGAACAAAATAATGAGAAACAACTGGACATACAAAGGCAAGATTCTGCTATTCGCAACCTTGAGGCACAAGTGAGTCAACTACTTGAAGCATTTAATGCTCAACAAGAAAATATTGTGGATAGTAGCCAAGAGGAGCATACATTAGATAACGAAATTGAGGTTGTAATGGAGGAGGTCAGATGTCACAACCCAATTTCGGAGTCGTGATGGCGCCTGTCATGGAACCAGGCAAGCCTCCCTTTTTAACTAAGCTAAATTCAATTTCCAGTAAAAATGCGATTTTTTTTAAACGAATTTATTAATAATACTAATAACCTGAAGTTTAAAAACAATATTTGAAAACTAAATTTAAACCTCCAACCCCGGATCCGGTGTCACTCAGTCATGAGCTACTATAACATAAAGCAAAGAAAATGAGAAATGGACAACATTGTCTCAAAATACAGAACAACAGGTAGAATACGAAAGAGAAGACGAGGTCGCGATCGCCAGTTGCTACCTCGACAACTCCAATGAAAATGTTGACCGCTGCTCAGTATCCACTACCGGGTCCCGGTGTACCTGGATCTGCACACAATGTGCAGGGGGTAACGTGAGTACACCAACTCAGAATATCAGAACCAAAACTATGGGCTGAGAAGTAGTGACAGACAAAACCTCAAAACTTCACAATAAATAATATGCAGAATTTAGACATGCTAACAGTTTATCAAGATGAATAAATATGCCAAGTATGCCAGTATACTATACATGTCATCATAAAATAAATATATATGAAACAAATATGGATATGCACATAGTGCTCACAGCTCTCCCACAGAAGTCCACTCAGTACTATATATGGCTCTCAGGCCCAAGGAAGTTCCATCCCGTAATATGAATAAACACCGGCGACCGTAGTCACTCCGTACTGAGGAAAAAGGTCAGTCCAGCCCCCACGGAGAAGATCCATCTCCGGAATACAACACTCGGACAATTTCTATATCCAGAGAAGATCCATCCCTCTCGTAATATCAGCTTCGGACAAGATCCATGACCAGGGAAAAACCATCCCTCATCATCAATGCGCTCACTAGGGGTGTAAAGACTCCGGGGGGCCCTAGTGGCCCAAGCGCCATATCAAGCCAACGAAAGCATGATTTAAATATCGCTGCAGTGTGCAGTCCATTCTCATAACTGTCTCAATAACAGGCTCTCGGCCTCACTCAGTCATTACTCTTCAGTCTCACTCACATGGATCACAAATGCCTCCATCAGCCCGACACAATGATAAGTATACATGTAATTAATAATACTGAGACTGAGATATGAAGTGATATGTTATAATAGTACTGAGTATATGACATCAAATAATCACAAAATGAGACAGTAATATACGACCACTCGGATCTCAGCATTTTCGGCGTGAAGCCTAGCATTTATAATTAACATGATTTCTAACAGGTTCACAATTACCACATTAACAGAAGCACATATATCATCAGGGAATAATCACTAAGCGGTGTCGTGGGATAAGCCAGGCCGCAAATACTCGGTGCACGCCCGCACGCCCGTCACTTGGCAAGTGCGTCACCTCAACAATAGTCATAAATCATTTAGCTCGGGGTTTCGAACCCTCAGAACCAAGTTTGGAAACGTTACTTACCTCAAAACCGGCTAAAATACTATTCTGCAGTGCCTTTGCCTCTAAATCCTGCCTCTGAGTGTTCCAAATCTACCAAGTTCAGATTTTTAGCATCAAATTATGCTTAAGTAATGAATTCCAATTGGAAAGTACAAAATTTAGCTCAAAACACGAAATTAGTCAAAACCTGACCCCCAGACCCGCGTCCCGAAACTCAGAAATTATCATACCAAACTGTTCTTCATCATCTCACGAGTCTGTACATATAAAGAATACTAAAATCGGAGTTCGTTTGACCCCTCAAATAAATCCCTAAAGGTCTCATAATCTCAAGCCCTAAACCTCCTCTTTCTACTGATTTTTGTGAATTTATCACTGATATTATGTTCTATAATCATCCATAAATGAGTTTTAATGATCAAAACACTTATCTATATGAAGAACACTAATTTCCCTCTTCAAAAATCACCTCAAGATCTTTTTCCCATTCAAAGATGGTGTTAAAAAGTCTAATGGTCACAGAGGGTTTCAATTTATACTTTCTGCCCAGGGGTTTCGCACTTGCGGCCCATGTCTAGCACCTGCGGGACCGCACCTGAGGTCAAAACAACCGCACCTGCGACTTTTCATTAAACAGCCTAACTCTGCACCTGCGATCGACCTCCCGCACCTGCGCCTTTGTAGGTGTGGCAACTAACTCGTACCTACGGAACCTTCTCACCCAGCCAATCTTCCGCACTGCGGCTCCCCATCTGCAGGTGCGAACACACCAGCACCTGCAACTTCAGCAACAACAATTATGCTCCAAACTCCCTGTTAACCACCCGAAAACTATCCTGAGCCCCTCGGGACCCCAACCAAACATACCAACACCTCATATATGATCATTAAAACTTAGTTGCACTCCCGAAACACTAAAAATAACATCGAAACACCAAAATCACATCAAATTCAAGCCTAAGAACTTTGAAATTTCTAAAATCCTCCAATGATGCCGAAACTATTCAAAACAACTCCGATTGACCTGAAATTTTGCAGACATATCCAAAATGACATTACGAACCTGTTCCAACTTCCGGAATTCCATTCTGACCCCGATGGCCTATTTTCCACTGCCGACCGTAAATCGCCAAAAACTAACTTTCGCCAATTCAAGCCTAATTCTACACCGGACATCACAAAAATATTCCGAACACACTCCTAAGTCCCAAATCACCTAACGAAGCTATCCAAGCCATAAAATCAGCATTCCGAGGTCGTTTCTCAATAGGTAAACTCTCAGTTGACTTTTCCAACTTTAAGGCTATTTTTAAGGACTAAGTGCCTAAACTCTCACTACAACTATTCCGATTTCAAGCCTACCAACCCTAACACATCAATAACAGTATAAACAACCTATGACAAGTCAAGAATAGTAATTATAATGCAGGTTCTACGTAACGACTGACCGTGTCGTTACATTCAGAGTAGAACACAAACAATATATCCAACCAAATGTTGAAGATGCCGATGTTGTAGAAGAGATACTAGAGTCAACCAAGGATATTGTGATACATATATAGTTGACTCTAGTGTCATTGGTGTTGAGGATGTAGACAGTCCCAATGTTCATGTAGTTGAGCGCATTGATCCACACTCCAAGCATTTTTTCACATTGTGTTTGGATGATGATATAGAAATAAATTCATCCGAGCCACTTGAGGAGTCAAGGAATGAGGAACAAGGTGCCTACATTCTAGAATTTTTCTTGCCAGAAAGTCAGAATTACACACCTCATCTAAAGGCCAATAAGTGCAGAATACTACATTATTTTCTTGGGCCAGTTAGATTCATTCCACTGCCCCAGGAGCATAATCATAAGCTTGAAGCAAAACTTGGGGTCCAATTCATAAGTTCGAAGTGGAGGCATAAAGTGATTCACGTCGTTCCACGACGTTAAATCAAGCACTTGTTGGGAGGCAACCCAGTGTTACTTTTTTTTTTATTATTGTATTATTCTTGTAGTGTTGATTTTTATTTCTCTAGGAGAATGGGAAGCAAGGCCATTGGAAGAAAGCAACAACAACCTAGATGGTTGAAACTAAGTGTGAGGTACCCGCACGAAAGACCATACTTGGAAGAAGTCTAAGTACCCCATGAGCTGCTAGTGCTTCGGCCTTTGGCTTACCAGTGAGTTTTTTTAACCTCTTATTAATATGGTGTGCATTGGGGACAATGCACAATTTTAAGAGTGGGGTGAGGAGACTGTCTGGGTGACTCTTTATGCTATTTTAGATGTGTTAGTTTAATTGAATAATGTTTTTTTTTAAAATAGAAAAGATTGGACTTTTTCCGACGATGGGTCTATTAGACAGTTTTCTTGAGAGTTTAAAGTTTAACCAAAAATTAAAAAAATAGAAAATTCCCAAAATATCTCTTTTATTTTTGTAGGTAGTAAATATCCCCCGTGGGTTTTCTTTGTGCCTCCCTTCTTTTCCATGGGATGTAGTTTGAATCGGGTCATAGTTTTTATTTTTAGAGTATAATAGGATTTAGTAATAAAAGAAAGAATATGAAATTTCTAGGATCCCTTTTGACTTGTTTGATAGTAGCATATTTAAGCTCTAGCATGTGTATTACCGTCACTGTAGTTTAAAATTGCTTATATACCTTATTGAGTCAGATAGCAGGTCTATTGACGACTATGTCTCATTTTCTTGGCTCGTGTTCACTTTGTGCTTAATGCTTAATATTTTGTGGCTCCGTGAATACTTGTAATTATTTGATAATCGAAATGGAACCATCCTTAATGAGTCATGTGCCATGTGTGGTGAGAAATTGTATAGTACGTTTCATTGCATTAGAGTCTAGGACTTACCCCCAGATGAGTTGAATCAAAATTTTAGGTTTTGCTTGACTTGAAAAATGATTTTAGGCTTTATTTGATCCTCTTGAACTTAATGCTTACCAAGAATAAAAATTATCTCTAGTTTTGATCCTTTTACCTCTTGAAGCACTTTAATTGTGAAATGAGGCTAGAAGAAGTAAGGACTAAGTGTGGGGTGGCTTTCGAGCGAACCAATGAAAGAAAGAAGGGTGCACTTATTTTTTTTAAAGCAATACACCACTAGCGGCAACTGAAAAGGGAAAAACAAGAGCAGAAAAAAAAGAGAAGAAAAGAAAGAAAAATATAGATGAATAAATTATTGTCTTATTTTGCTAGTGGGATATAATGTAAAATAGTGCTTAAAGAAAGAGGGAATATTTTTGGGGTGTGACCTTGTTTGTGAAATTGAAGTGGATTGAGGAATTTGCGCTTAATGTTATTATGTGATGTGTAAAGTGCTTGGGAGGATGACCCACTAATCCAAAATATATCTTACCCTTCCCTTAGCCCACGTTACAACCATGAAAAAGTCCTAACTGATTTTAGATTGAGAAAACCTACATTAGCGGAGGTTTACATAATGGGCAAGCCTAGGTACTTTGTGCATGCATATAACTTCTTTGTGAGAGTGGAGAATTTCTTTAATTTATCTGAGTCCTTAAAATATATTTGAGCATTTGATTCGAATGTGTGGATTCAACTTACTCATTTGTTCTTGTTGTTAGAACACATGATTTCGCGAGGAATAGGGATGTTATTAGACTTCTCTCTATGATATTGGGTGTTCAAGCCATGAGTGCATTGTGACTTTTGAGTCGATTTTTGAGGTTAGGATTGCTAGGATCATGCTTTCTTTGTTGCGAATATTTGTGAAGTATGGCTTAAGGAAAATGAAGTGTATGTGATTGCATATGCTAAAGTTTAGTTATTGCTATATACCATGGGCATTGGTGTAGTGTGCTTCAAAAGTGTTAAATATGTTAAGTGCTCAAAGATAGTGTGAGTTATTGGTTGACTCGGGACAAGCAACATTTAAGTGTGAGGTAGTGATGTTTGGCTATAATTATATATTTTTAGTTCATTACTTACCTTACATTTAGGTGCTTTAATGCTAAACTATACTAGATGTATGCTTAGTTGAGTTTATTTTATGTATAGTTACATTGGAGATGAAATTGGAGAAAAGTAAATATTTAAAGTGTATTCATGCACTAAAAGAATGGGCTTATGATTATCTAATTATAAAGTAATTATGGAAGACAAATCAAAAGGAGACAAAAACAATTGGAAAAGATGAAAACAAAAACGTGAAAGAAGGGAAAAGTTAGGCAGCCAAATTTAAATCGAAGAAGCAGCAGGCGAGGCAAGCAAATTTCCTGGCGTACTGCCTCGCGTCGCGATGGGTGCAGCGAGGTTCACCGCGCGTTTTGCCTCGCGACGCGCGGTCTGTCATGAGGATGTTGGGGTTTCAAGCCTATTTTGTCTCCTATTTAGTTTTTGGGACTTGGTTATTTCGTCTAGTTTTTTCCTACACATATAAATAGTCATTAAACACCATTTTGAGAGGGAGATTTGACCTAAGGAGGCAAGAACACACTAGGAGCAAAGCGGAAAATTCTTCTACGAGTTTTTCACTTCCTTCTTCCTATTTCCATTATTGGTTATGAATTCTAGTATTGTAGTTTTGCATACTATTATGAATAGCTAATTTGTTATTTAGAATTTTGATAGAACCTTTTGTAGGATAAATTCTTGTTATGTTTTTATATAATTGAGTCATTGGATTTCTCTACTTATTCAACTATGTGTTTATTGTTGTTGATTGAATGGCCATCAATTGACTCTGCCTATTTAGTATGTATTGCTTGGAAAATGGTACATATTTAGGTAGTTGTTGAACAATATTACTCCTAAAAGAAATGTGAGGAATCAATATGGAGGGTTTAAATGTGGGATTAGGAATAATGAAACCTTGGTGCTATCTTAGTGAGTTGTGAATTAGTGCATGTTAGCGTAGTTCGGAATAATATGTCTAGTAAATTGTAGTAGTTTCTCGGAAGAGAACTACAACACCCGGAGTACTCACGATCGGTAGAGAATACTTAGGCGAAATTATAGAAGACGTAGCGGGAGAATTCCGACAATTGGGGAAATCATAACTCTAGGACTCCTTAATCTTGTCTCTACCCCTTAGTATCTTTAGTTAATAATTCTACTTTAGTTAGTTAGAAATAAAATCTCAATCTTTATAACGTCAGAATTTGTTCAAACTTGTCTTCTTAGTGATAGTAAACAGTTGTAACAAAACCTTAGTTCTCTGTGGGATTCGACTCCGGACTCTTGAACCATATTATATTTGCAACGACCGTTTAGTCCTTTTTATAAGGCATAGTTGGGCGTGATCAGGAGGTATAGAACAACATAGCAGTGCAGTATAAGGATTCACAACTAACAAAGGAAATAAGTCATGCTCAAAAAATTTAAACGTCTTTAATACCTAAAATGCATATAGATATACAGAAGAGACATAATTAATATTGCAAGAGTTAAAGATACTAACCAGTAGCGAAAGTAAACGAGCAAAAGAACAAGAAGTTTAGAATACTGGTAGCAAAACCCCCAGGTCTCCGATGCTTCAGAGTTCACAAGAGCCTCGTAAGGGCCCCGAGCAGTACTTGCACCAGAGGAGGTTGATAATATTATGGCATTGACTTTCAGTCGGCCAAAGAGTCAAGTGTTTCAGAGAAGATGAATGAGTGAGGATAATATATTGAGTGCAATAGTAGTGATAACTCCATCTGTTTGGGGGGGGGGAGGAGGGGTCAGTGAAGTGGTTTTTATAGTGTTCAATTAACCAAAAAGAAAAAAGAAAAATATCAATCGAATCACAAAAAATAAGGAAAGAATAACATGAAAAATCAATTTTGAATCGGATTAGGAGAAAACCAAACAAACCCTAGCTAACAGAAATAAAAAATTGGTCGAGGATCTTGGCGAACCGGACCCATATAGCCTTGCTATAAACGTATATAGACAAAATATCGTCTGGATCTCAACGATTGAAGTTGATTCCCCTTGATTCAAAGATTAATACTTTCCAAAAATAGAGTAAGTATTATGTAATGTTATAGTCTTGCTTACAATAGTAAAATATCACAAAACAGATAAGTGAATCTCGGGTTGATTCCATTTTTGGGTTGGAATGGGAGAGGAATCAAAGGCAGCTACTAGGTTTTCTCAGAGACAGGCGGGATAGAGAGAGTTTAGAGGCGGCGGGAGTGGGCTAATGGGTTTAGGGTTTTGCTTTAATGGATTTAAAAGGGGAGATGATTCGTGAGTCGTTGATCTCTGAGATCAACGATCGGGATTAAAAGGGAGATGAGGCAGATCATAAAAATGGGTATGGGGTGGTGGGTTGCTGGCATTGGGCTAGGCATTATTGGGCTAGAGTTTTAGGGTGTGGGCTGGTGAATTGGGTCTGAAATTTTGCATGTTTTGGGCCAAATTTTAAAATATAAGAAATTAAAGAAAAAAATAATTTAATAAAATAGCTAAAGTAAATATAAAAAATACTATTAATGCAACTTAGTAATTTAAAATAATAGTAGAAGATTATAAAAAATGTAAGCAATTATTTTGATCTTGAATAAAATGAAAAATGCAATAAATTGCAAAATATAGGCTATTATTGCAAGATTGTGTAAATAGCCTAAAATACTAATGTAATTATATAAAATGAAGTTAAAAGTATTTGAAGCATATATATGGATGAAAATAATATATTTGGATGACCAAGTCATCAAAAATAATTTAAAGGAATGATTAGTAAATATTCAAGTAATTTAAATGCAAGAAAATTAATTTTAAAGCTTTAAAAATTATGAACAATTATGAAAAATGCTTGAATAAATCTTGTAAATTAAGTAATGATGCAGAATAATATTTTAAAAATATATATGCTATTTAAAAAATGTGAGGGCAAAATTAGGTATCAATAGTTGTTGATCCTTCTCTTTTCATTATTTCAGCAACTAGGTGGACACCACTGAAGGCTTGGAATAGTGGGTTCAGAAGATTCTGGACATCACCATGCCTGAGACCCACCGGTGGAAATAAGAGGCCCCCAAATATGGGTGAAAGGCCAAAAATCATGGTAAGTTGACTAGTGAGACTCATTTTGTCATGATTTTTTTTCTTATAAGAAAATTGGTTAACCTCTTGTTTCGTGGAACTCAGGTCTCTTGTAGGGCTATGTTACCATTCCTGAGGAGGATATTTTGGTTGATCCCGCAGAGGCTGCAAGG
This sequence comes from Nicotiana knightiana, assembly GCA_005239525.1. NCBI lineage: Eukaryota > Viridiplantae > Streptophyta > Magnoliopsida > Solanales > Solanaceae > Nicotiana > Nicotiana knightiana. The sequence continues at coordinate 15,857 of ML372455.1, forward strand.
TTTTTGTAGGAGGCTTTCACCCAAACAGGCGCCATCGAATCTGCTTCTGGTGCAAGCGCTTCCTCTCGGAGTCCCCGGCCGGAGAACAAGAAACCAAAAATGGCGCTCTTCCTCGTTCGAGGGAAAGAATAAAAAGGTAAAGAAATCTGAGCCCGATTCAATCAGAGTCACTGTGGTGATTGATGATGATGGGGAAGCTAGTGATGAAGGGGCTTCCCTATAAAGAAGACACCGACCTTCATCAGCTCAACAAAATGCTCAATCTGAAAAGCTAATAAACCAAACCGGGGATGATTCCCATTCACTTTGGGGAGAGTTTGACTTGGTGGAGAATGCACATTCTACCTTTCCAGTCCCAGTTGCTGCTCCCGGTACTATGAGGCAGAGTACCGGGCATCTCCCGTCTTCGGTTGGTGAGCAACCAATAACCAGCATTGCCTTTGTCGCAACTGCTTCTCATCCTACAACACCATCAACTTCATCTCCTTCCACGCCGACCATACCTTCTTCACTAGCACCTACTACATTACCCCCCCCCCCTTGCGGGCACCCAAAAGGAGGATGTCCCTCCTTCCCAGTCCCCAGACCATGGGAATGTTGGACACAACCATTGGCTCCCTTCTATAGATCCCCAGAGGAGGAGGGGTGTCTCCCTCTTGGTATCCACGAGCACAATCTGATGTCCCAACCGGTGGAACACGCCAATCATCTAAAGCCATTGGCTTCAGAAAAGGGTAAGAAGAAGATACACTCTTTCTCGGGAGAGTTTTGGTTAAATAATGGCATGCACAATGCAGCAGCGGTAACATACTTATTCTCTTTACTGCTTGTTTCTTCTTGATTTGATATGATAGAGTTTCTAGTTTGGGTTCTTGCTTCGCAGGCCAACTTCCTTGCTTCCGAGGACCTCTAGAAGTTGATCCTCGATAAATAAAAGCTAAATTCTGAGCGAGATCAACTGTTGGCCGTGAGGGACTAAATTGTTGCTCGCCTCCCGGTGCTGGAAGCAAAAGCTGCTGAAGCTGGTAAGTTAGAGGCTCGGCTACAGCAGAGTGAGCAGGGAGTGATGACCCTCAGCCAAGAATCCTCTTAGTTAAATGTACAATTTCAAGAAGCCAAGGAAAATGGTTTGAGCTCCAAGATGATGTGCTCGCTGCTGCCGACCGCGAGGTTGCCTCCACTAAGCGAGTAAATAACTTGGAGGAAACCTTGAATTCCAAGACTGCAGAGGCAGCTGCTGCTGAGGAGAAGCATGCCCAGATGGAGGATAGGTATAAAAGGATCATGGAACATAATAAGGTTCATATAACCACTATCCGTGATCTTGATCTTAGCTTTAGCGCCGCGAGATTCGAGTGGGATAGCCTTTCGACCGAGGTTGAGCGGCTTAAATAAGAACTTCAACGCTGAGCGCATTCTCTCATCATTGAAAAAACATATTCTATGTATAGTATGAGGAGAAAAAACTTGAAAGAGGCCAAAGCTGGCGTCATTGATTTTGACGATAAAATCACTAAGGCCCGAAAGCTGGAGTCAACCGCTTGAAGATGCCTCTCGGCTCAGCCTGATGCAAGTGACTCTTCTGGTTCCGATTCTGAGTTCTTGAGAATCGAGGAGGAACATGAAGAGAATAACGGTGACGTCCAAGATCCCGAGCCGACGGTATATCCATCTACTTCTCCTGGGAGTGCTGATTTTTCTCTTCCCCCGAGATCTGGGGGCGATATAGTTTAGTATTTGCTTTCTTTTCTTTTGTTGTTTTCTTTTCGAATTTTTGTACTTGTGCTATGTTGGTTGATTTCCCAATGCACACGCAAGTGTACGTGGTCGACAAGTAATATAGGATT
>ML372459.1:0-49347 GCA_005239525.1 Nicotiana knightiana
ATATATATATATATATATATATATATATATATATATATATATATATATACACACACACACATCATTGTTAAGTTTCAAAATACATACATTTTATGATTGAGTGGAACAATAGTCCAAAATACAACATAATCTGTTTGACATTTCTAGCACCCATATACAACCCACATAGTATCTACGGAGCCTCTAAAGATATAAAAGAGAGTACAGATGGTGCCGGCAACAAGGCTCCGGCTATACCTCAAAAGGTAACAACAATATAAACACAAGATACAACACATGACCTCAGAATGAAATGGGGCTCACCGAGTTCGCTGAGAAGAGGATGCAACAATATATGTGATCAACATTGTCTGCTATGGAACCACCTGCATCCATTTAAAGATGCAGCGCACCCGGCAAAAGAGACGTTAGTACTGTCGAATAGTACTAGTGTAAAAACTAAACACCATTAACATAAAATGAATAGTAATACAAGGGAAACAGTCAAGAAAGCAATATGAGTTGTAAATAACGCTACAACATCAAGTTAAGGATCACTTAGATTTTCAAGTCAACTTCCACGTTATTAGGTTGGGTGGTTTTTAGTGCCAATATGCCATGATCCAAAATTCCATCGTGTTCTTACACGGTGTCCAATCTCGGCCAGATCGGCTAAGCCATCTCATTTGAGACATCCACCATATTCACAATTTCATCCACAATACCATCGTGTTGTTACACGGAGTCCGATCTCGGCCCGATCGGCTAGGCCATCTCATTTGAGACATCAACCATATTGAATCAGTCATCTCACTTCATATTTCCTTCCCATCTTTTCAATACATTGGCACGAGTGACTCCAATTATAAATTTATTCCTGGCGCTTGGCCATATTTCATGATTCAAGTTCTTTTTCACATTCCAACATCATCATCATCATCATCATCATCATCATCATCATCATCATCATTATTATTATTATTATTATTGACATCAATAACAATACGGTTCTTCAGTCAAGACTTTTGATTTCACGTATGCAATTTAGAATTTAAGGCACATAGAGGCTTTTCACACAATTTGGCATAACAGTCTTTAATTGAATTTGACTTGAAGTCTACGCATTTTTTGCACTATTCTAAATTTTGAACATTTCCTCGGATGAGGAGATAACTTGATGAAAGCATGGGAATACATATTACACATATATTTTTAAAGCAAGCATATTCAGGATAGCAATTTCTAGGACGTTCAATTTGGGACTTACATCGACTACATGAATACCATGGGATTCAATTCTAAGAAGAGGGGGTTTAGCCAACATACCTCAATTGAGCTTCTTAAGACTCTAAGATGTTCCGGAATATTAGCAACTTCAATCTATTTTAGCAATATAGCAAAAGAGAATCAAAAATTAGGAAAACGATCACGATTCTAGATCACTTGAGCATTTTATCAAACACTATGTGTGTATTAAGGTTTCATGGCCCTTTTATGAAAGACTTCACCATCTCACACCCCATTCTTTTCTATCTTCTACTCACAACCTCCCCACATACCTTAAGAATACATGCATGCAAGGTAAGCACTTCCATCCCCATGAACTACCTTACTAATGGCCCATTCTAATTGCATTTTGAAATTAAGAGTTTGGTTGATAGAGTCTTACCTTTTAGGAAGAAGACCTAGGGTGCCTCTCTTGATAATCTTCAAGGTTCAAGCAAGAATTGAAGAGAAATTTTTTATGAAGATCACTTTCTCCCTCTAGGACTCTCTCTCTCTCTCACTCTAAAGATATTAGGAATAAGCTCAAAATAGTCTAAGGTATGTGTTTTAACGGAATAGGGTCGGGTTTAAAAATCTCAAAAATGAAGCTCCGGAACAGGTTCTGCGGTCGCATATGCGCTCCGCAAAATGACCACGAAAGAGGCCCTGGGAACTGGGCTGGCTTGCTTCACTCTACGGGCGTTATGCGGCCCGTAGAATTATTCTGCGATCACATTATGCGCCGCATAACTTCCCTTCGCAAAAGTTCAAGGATGGTTATGCGACCAAAGTGCGACTCACAAAACGTGTTATGCGGTCACATAATTGGCCGCGAAATTGACCTCAAAATTGGCCAAAATGGTTGCTTCACTCTGCGGCCATTATTCGGCCCGCAGAGCGATTATGCGACCGCATAATGGGCCTCAGAATTGCCTACTTCTGCAAAGATATTTCCTTCAACTCCCCAACGCACTGTTCAATCCAAAAAGTCTGAACCGCGGTTCGCAAGCTCGCCGCAAAGAATTTCTACAACTATCGACCTCTACGCCTACCTCGGCATCAAGGAAATCCCGATTTTTAGGAAAGATTTTACGGGGCCTTAAACGTGGTTAATATCTTATTAACTTGAATTTTCTTATCAATGTGAATATTAATATTATATTTTATAAGATAACTACACTATAGACAAAAAGAAAAAAAAAAGGAACTAATATAATATTAATACTATTTTTTGCAAGATGACTATACTGTAGAGAAAAATATTATGGCCCTTATTAAAATTTGGCTTTAGGCCATGAGTTTTATTTAGACGCCTTTGAATGAGAATAAGTAGTCTGATCAAATTAATAAAACTTTTTAAGTATAGTGTGTTATGATATTCAAAAAAGGTAAAATCAATCCAATTATTACCTTCCAAATAAAATGGAATTATTCAAAATTTCTATAAGGATAGAAAACTACTGTGTTCACTTCAAATTTTGTTCCAAGGAAAAAGAAAGTCCACAAAATCATGTAAGTAGATCAAGAACCATAAATCATAATAGTTACACTCTACAAGAAATTCTTCAAATTTTTTTTCCTCTATGCTATCAGATTGAAAAACTTTACAGCTAAACACAATTGTAGTATTGAAACTCTGTTAAATCTTTTGAAGTGTAGATCCAAACTTCAAAATATCAAATTAGTCGGATTTTGAAAATTTTGAACTCTTTTTTTCATCCCAAAAAAATAGTATTATAGCCCTTTTTTCGTATGGCAAGACATTAAACGATGGTTCAATGCCAATTTCTATAATGAAAAATTTAAAAGTGTAGAGTATTTGTTTTAGCAAAACAATAATACCAATATGGTTCATCTCTTAGCATGCAAGATGGAGACTTTAACCGAATGAATAGGCATCAACTGATAAATATTTTTCTTGAGGAAAATCAGGATGAACGATTTTATCATTTGTTATTCGCTAATCGGATGTGTACTCGCATGACTATTCGATGGACGAGGAAATTACGTGAATGATGAGACCGTTCTAACCTAAAGTCTGAGGCTCTTCCCTATCTTGATTAACTGAAGCTTACCATATACGGTCAAATCTAACAACGTCATTTGTTCGGACGTTCTGGTCGCTATATCAAAATATTAATATAACATAACATGAAAAATCAATTCTAACTTGACTGTTATAATAAAATATTATTTTAAAGGATAACCTTTATAGTGAAAAAATATTCATATAACGTAACATGAAAAAATTCTCTTTTGCCTCTTCTCCTTGTCTCAATTCTAATTGATTAGTTCCTTTCTTCGTGTTAGCCCTTGGTTTGGCCCTTGTTATATTATATTTTTTATGTTTATAATGAATTTAAGTCCTACTTGTTTTACATAAATTTTTATCATTATATAGATTCTTGTGGTTCGGCCTTTTCGTGAACCCGCGCATAACGGGAGCTTATGCAACGGGCCGCCTAAAATCATTATATAAGTAATATGTATTATCACTTTAAATATAAGATTCTTAAACTTTAGCAATTGTTGAGGGTTAAAGTGGGGAAAATTTTCTTTTTAAATTTATTACTATTATTATTATTATTATTATTATTATTATTATTATTATTATTATTATTATTATATTGTTAATTTTTTTCCCTAGAGAAAGATGAGATGGCCTTAAATGCTCCAAAATAAAGGGGCGAAATTAAAAAATAACCAGATTTACAAGTGGTCATTCAAAAATAGCCACACTTTCAAAAGTAATCAAAATTTAGCCACTTTTTATGTAAAGATAAATCTGAGCAAAAACAGTGTTCAAATTCGAAAAATAATATACTGGAGTTCCAGCATAAGTATACTGGAACTCCAACATATTATACTGGAGTTCCAACATAAGTATACTAGAACTCTAGCATAATATACTGGAGTTCCAGCAAAGTATACCGGTCCAGTATAATATGCTGGAAGTTCATACACAAGTGCTCGAATCTCCAGTATATTATGCTTAAACTTTCGGCGTATTGAAGTTCCTATTATGCTGGAAGTTCATACGCAGGTGCACTGAACTCCAGTATATTATGTTGCACCGGTCTTTGTTGCAGTAAAATAATGGTTATTTTTTAATAACTTGACAAATATTGACTATTTTTAAATGACTAAACAAAACAAAGTCCCAATTTTGTTTCGGACCTTCCAACCTTTTTCTCTTTCGTTTGCCCAAACAACAAACCAGAAAAACAAAACCATCAAAAGATCAAAAAACCAATCAAAAGAAGAAAAATTTCCCAAATCTTATTACAATGATGGCAGCAGCTAAAGCAAACCCAAATTCCCTTTTCCTTTCATCTTCATCAACTCATTACTCTTCTTTCCCACCACTTCATCGGATTTCTTTAAATAAGCTTCCTTTTTTGCCCCATTCTCAATGTTCAAACCTTATTTTTGCTTGTTCCAAAAAACCCATTTCGGGTTCTGTGAATTTTGATCCGAGTATCACTAGTTTCGGGTCCGGGTCAACAAAGATTAATTCTTTGGATGAAAGTGTTGAAGTTTCGTCTTCTCCTTCTAATGCCATTGATTTTCTCACTTTGTGTCATAGTCTTAAGGTAAATGTATCATTGCATGTGAATAATTTTGTGCTTTTCATCTACTTTTTAATTTTTTTGAGTTTAAGTTCTGTACACTGACAGACGGTGAAAATATATTTAAGGTAATCACAGGTAACTCTATTTAATAGCATTGATAATTTCTAATAAATGGTAAGTATCTTGTGATAACATTACACCGATGTGATATATTGTGATCTTTTAGAAATTTTACGTATTAATACACAAATGCGCATGTTCATTAGTTTATGCTGCAGACTGGAGAACTGGGCATGCTTGTTAAGGGGTTAAAGTGGGGAAAACTTGCGAATTTGGCAACTTGGGCTGAATTTATTTGAAAGGTTATAGTTTGATGAAGTAAAAGAATGCACTTTTGTGGTATCTAGGCTTTCAAAACTTCTAATTATAAGGAATCCAAAAAAAAAAAATCGGTTGATTTCTTCCCATTTGCCTAAGCGTTGGTAGGCAAGTTACTCGGTACCCTTTGGTGGTGGGAGGTAACAAATTAGCAAGTACCGGGTGGAATAGTTGAGGTGCACGCAAGCTGGCCGGGACACCACCATCTTAAAAAAAGAAAAGTTTAAGTAATCAAAATCTAACAAAAGGTTCTTCAATGGGATGACTGAGTGGTTAAGACATAGGAGTAGCAACCTGGAGAACTTAGGTGTGAACCCCAGCTGCAACACTCAATGTGAGCCAATCTTGACAGGATGTTTGCCTGGAATCTCTACTTGTAGGCCGTAGCAAGTCGCCGAGTGGATTAGTCGAGGTGTGAGAAGTTGGCCACGACATTAGTGATAACGGTACTGAGTTTAGACGTTAGTCTATCCTGGTCAAATATGTATCAATACACTTAAGAAGTAAAAGAGGTCTCTTTTATGGGTTGCTTTGTGTTTGGTTTAGTGCAGTTCATAATAGCTTTCTTGCGCTATGCGGTAGATTGTAGCATTTGTAACCTGAGCTCAATTTGGCTCAAACACTGATATATCTTGTAAAGTGGTCACCAGCCAAAACCAGAACCAGAACCACAAACTTAAGCTTTGCTAAATGAGCAGTTAATCTTTAATAGGAAAAGCCAAAGGGAGGGATGGTATATTTTTGGTTCCAACTGAAAAAATGTCTCTTCTCAGCAGTTTTCTCTGCCTGAAGCTATCTGATTCTTCAAACTCATGTAGACAATTGAGTGTGTCGTCTTGGACAAAGTTTTAGTAGTACATTTTATAAATTGAGTTAGAAATAAGAATAATGTCATCCATTTTTCTCCTGCAGGTCTTTTTCAGTTGACCTCTATTTGCTGTTCAATGCTGTCTTAATGGTTGATTGTATTTTATTTTTTTTTTGTATTGCATTTTGTCTGTGCTTTACATTCAATTTGACTAGGATGCATCCCAAGTTTGCCACAATGTTTGGTTGGGAAGTATAACACACATCTCTACTTGTTTTGTAGACCCAAAAGCGGAAGGGATGGGTAAATCATGGGATAAAAGGTCCTGAATCTATTGCTGATCATATGTACCTAATGTCCGTGATGGCTTTGATCGCTAGTGACCTTCCCGATGTTAACAGGGAAAGGTTGGATTTAATATAACTGATATAGAACTTGCTATTGTGATTCAAATTTGTTGATATTTTTGTTGATGCTTCTGCTATGTTGCTAGCAAAATGTAGGGGGAATAAGGGGGTTAAAGGTTGCTCGCCGTGGTTTTCTAAACTTCTTCATTCTCAGATGGGAGCAGTTGTGACTGTCTCTGTTTTCTTGTATTGCAAAAGAAGAGGATAAGCAGCCAAGTGCGCATATGCCTAAATTTCTTTTCGAAACGTAGGGCAAAGAAATGTTACTTATATATAACTAACATTTTTCCAAGTATTTACAGTGATTAGAATGTTCATGCAGATTAATGAGAAATCTTAATGGAACTTATATCTGATTTCTTTTCTAATGCATCTGCTAAGAAAAGCTACGGAAAACTTCGTGGAGAATTTTCTATGTTGTTCTTGCGTTTTGATTGAAGTTTACTGAATTACATGTTACTAGAACAAGTTGAGAATATTGCACTAACCAAAGGGGTCTTTTAGCCCGTTGGTTTGCTAATTCGGCTGATAATACCATTAAGTGGTCTAACGAAATTCTTCGAAGTTTTTGTTTACCAAGGGATCATGGTGAAGTTATATGAGATCTTAATGATGTAATCTGCCGTATCCACCATCATAGAATTGCCTTGGTAAAACCTAGGCTGCTGTTCGTGTTGATTGCTCAAATGTGGTGTGTTGTTCTTACAGAGAAACCTGAAGTTTGTCCATGCAAACATGATCTCTATGCTCGTTCTAGCGTGTTACTTTCTTGATGCTTATGTTCGTCTTTTTGCTTCATCCAAGTTAATTGCTACTTGATTTATGTAACAGGTGCATTAAGATGGCCATTGTTCATGACATTGCTGAAGGTATTTCCTCAAAACACAAAAGTATCTTTCTAAGAGAGCTTTTCTGTTTTCGGCTTGTAGGCTAAATTATTTGCAGCGACTATATTTTTATATGATTTATCCAGTATCAAGATGATGAATATAGTATTCTTTTCAGAAGCAATAAAAAGAAAAAAATGAAATGATAAATCCAAGCATGCAAATCATGGTGCTTTTTAGCGGTCGCTGCTGCTAAAAAAGGCAACTATACCCACCAAGAATACAAAAGATAAAGATGGATAAGACACCATAAATAACCATAGACAAAAGAAAGAAGAAAAAAGGGGCAGGTTTTTTTTTTGGGGGGGGTGGCTATGCACCTGCTAGTGTTTAGTGTGTTTATTAGTTGATCTTTGTACACGTATGAGCAAACTTCTAATAGGGATTGTATTCTTTGATGTAAGAATTAGGTTTACCACCTTCTAAATTTTTCTCTGGTGTTTTCTATTGCTAGCTTTGTGTTCTTTTTCTTTTGGTTGTATGGGGGCTGAGGAAGAGGATTTTCACCATGTTTTTTATATTTATTTTTATTTTTGCATTTGATGAGAATTTTAAAATGTTATAGCAATTGTTGGAGATATAACTCCATCTGATGGTGTGCCTAAGGCTGAGAAAAGCAGACGTGAGCAAGCTGCCTTGAATGAAATGTGCAAAATTCTTGGTGGAGGGATGAGAGGTATTCCCTTATGGTTTTTACATATCAACAAGGTTTATTTGTATTTCGTATCATACTCATTTAAAAAAAAACTTTTTTTTTTGCATTTTCTAATGTCATGCTTTAAAATATCCCAGCTGAAGAGATTAAAGAGCTGTGGCAAGAGTATGAAAATAATGCTTCATTAGAGGCCAATCTTGTAAAAGATTTTGACAAGGTATGAAAACTAGCTTCATCTTTTACTTAAGTATAATCTTCAGGAAAAAGTGTCACATGTGGGATATAATAATTTCTTTCTGGTCGAAGTTTGGATTCCAAAGTCAGTAGCATGCAATTCATTATTAAAATATTAATTTAGTACTCTTTACCAATCACTGGTTCTTTCAACTACGCCTTCTTTAAAGTTAGTGTATATCCTCCACCGGAAACAGTTGGAGCAGCTGCGAACATGCTCATTTCATGTTGCATATCTCATTCTCCGGAAAATTGGTGTGTATGCTTATCTTGGTTACCAACGACCACACTTGATCCTATTCATGCATCTTTCCTTGTACTGATTGTTGAATTATGTTCACTCAACGCTTCTGTGTTGTCTTCCATCCTGTTAGTCTTGCATCTGTAATTGAAACTATCGATTTGGTTCTTATCATTTCAGTAGGTCATTAGATCTTATAGTATCTGATCGTTTCACCATTTTCCCAATCTTCTCCAGGTTGAAATGATTCTGCAGGCATTGGAGTATGAATCAGGTAAATAACTCTTCTCCAATGAATTAAGTTAGAATATAAGAACCTATAATTCTTGCTGAAATTATTTTTCTTCTTTGTGCTTCTCACTGATTTCCATATGGTCTTATGCTTTTGGCATGCCTTGTATAATTAAGGCTGTGTTCCTGTATTTAGATGTCATTGATACATCCTTTTCTCTCTTGAGAGTTAGATGCCTAAGACCCTCTAAAGTGATTTAACCATTCAAGTTGTTTGGGCTGCATGTAGTTGGCAGTTAAATGTCCACTTTACTATAGCAATTCCTTGTTGATTCATTTAAGACTGCCGATAGAAAATCGAAGTGAAAAGCTGATCCGTGTATCAAATGACAAAAGGGGTCGTAAAACTAATTTAACAGAGGTGTTTCTTCTCCAATTTGTTGTCAAACTAATTTTGCGAAGTTGTTCCTTCTCCAATTGTTGTCTATCAGGACCATAGATAGTTCATCATTTGGTTAAATATTTTTGCAGCTTACCGATCAGTCCCACTGTCACCACTTGTATCACCCCTTGAGCTTTGAAGTACTAACAGAAATGCAGCTAAAAACATTTAATTTCTTTCTGCAGTAAAGTGTATTGAAATTTTAAAGGTTCCTGGATGAGTCATTTATTGGTACAATCAGACCTTTCCATAACAGTCACCCTATATAACAACACTTCTATCAAAGCCAAGTTTTTTTTCTGGAACTGATTTTTCATGTTATATTTACCCGCTATAACAGCTTTTAAAAACAGGTTGTCGTATTACATTTGATGCAGCATGGTTTTCTACAATCTTCTATATGTTCTCCTTTCTGTTCCTTTTACTGATAGACCTTCGTTTATGACAGAACACGGAAAGGTGCTGGACGAGTTTTTCCTTTCAACTGCAGGTAAGTGACCCTTTAATTCAGCTTAGGAAAAAAATGAGTTCTTTTTTTTGCCCGTCATTGAGTTATTTCTTGACATTGTATACATATATATTGACATGCAGGAAAATTTCAAACAGAAATAGGTAAAAGCTGGGCTGCTGAAATCCATTCCCGGAGAAACTCCAGATTGGAAAATAGACTCAACTGATCCTTATTGATATTCTGCATTTATACAATCTTAGCGCCTTCCTTCTTCAAATAACTGAGAGATAGCCTAATGTGTTAATGTAATCGGAGAGTAGAAGTGTACCCGCTTCTTGTTCAGCTAAGCTCCGATTAAGCTCAACACTCTGAAGTAAAATTTAGGTAGGAGATGCTGCACTAAAGATATACTTGCCCGTCGCATGCATTGGGTACGCGTAAGTTTTTTTTTTTTTTTTTTTGCCCAAATTATAAACTCTTGACAAGATGGCATCTTCACATTGTTTTCGAAAAATTCAGCAGTTTTTGCTATGTTCCTATTATACTGCTTTATGTAGAGGTGAGATGTGAATTTACAACATTACTCAAAGACAAGTGTGTGCCTTGGTTTCTTTTTTGGGATTTTTACCTATGTGTACTACATTAGAAACTTATTTACCCTCATTGTTTAGGTTTTAACTTAATTACAAGTTGATATACAATTTACTAATTATATACAAATTAGTATTAATGAGTATCCCTTTATATTACGAATTAAGTAGGGAATTCTCTTTTCGCTCTCTCTGTGATCGCTCTCTCATTCTCTATCAGTATTCTTATATTGATATCTTCACGTGGATTAATTGAAGAAATGATACTAATGTTAAGTGAAAAAAAAAAAAAAGAGAAAGATTAGTACCTATCAAAGTTCTTGCCTCGTATCTATGAAAACGAGGAAGTAAATAAGAAAGAAATTAACTTTGATGAAGAAAATGATTTTAGTTATCATTCTTTTAGCTTTTTTGAATCAACAAACAAAATAGTATTAATTAGAAGCGGGTAGATTGAATTGGAAACTATGTTAATCCATCAAAAACTGCATTGACAGTCATTAAAAAGTTTCGAAGTTTTAATTCGAAAATCAAATTTTACGAATTGTATTTTGTTTGGATGTTGTTGCAAATGATTGGGAATATTCGTTGGAGTTTATATCTCAATTTTGAGATAATTTGGTGAAGATTTGAGGTGGTTTAGTTGAAATTTCAGATTGAAACTCCAAAAACAAGATATAAACAAATTGTATATATTTTGTATGCCGAGTTTAGAAACGGTATGCAAAATATCTACAATTTACGTAATTGTATATAAGTTGTATATAAATTGTATGTAAATTCTAGTTTTTGTCCAGATTCTGTACAAAAAATGTGTATTTAAATTGTAGATAAATTGTAGATTTTGACCGAATTTATATATATTTCGTAGAAAACATTTGTTACTTCCTATAAATATAAAAACTTAGAAAAAACTGGATAAATTAGTTTTAAATCTTATATATATACGAAAAAGTCCCTTCTTTTTTCCCCCTATTGGCTTGATGGTTGCATATAAATTTGCCGTCTGTTCTTTCAGGCTGGAGAGAAAATAAGTTAAATGAGGGAAAATTATAGGATGTTTAAACTCCTTTTTATTTAATTAGTTTTCATATCTGATATTCCTTACCCGCATTGGACGCCAGACTAATCGAGATTCGTGTCGCGTAAGGCTCATTGAAAGAGGAAAGCATTTTTTACCAAAATTCTATCAATTTTCGAAGTTCAAACTCGAGATCTCTAACTAAGGGTAGAGACTCTATTCATCTCACTTCAATCTTTGGGTCGTAAACTCTAATTCTTACACTCCAATACACGTCCCTCATACAGAAAATGTTGAAACTTGAAATTTTAGGAGGTTAGGACGGAGAAGTTGTTGAGCCTGTCTGCATCCTTTGGATCCAATTTTCTATTAGCCCAGCCCAAGATTGAGTTAAAAACGGGAGAAATTAAAAAATGATTAGTTACCTCCTATAGCAAAGGTTGATATCTTATTTATTTTAAATAAAAAATTATATTCTATAGCTATTTTTTAATTTTTTATAGTCAAATATCTATTTATGATCACCTCCTACCCTTAAGTCATAAAATGAGCTTTGTATTATTTTTCTCTCTCCCCTCAAATTTCTTATATCCCCTCAAATTTCTCCTATCCCCTACCCCATATCTATTCTCCCTCTCTCTCTCTCTCTCTCTCTCTATTTCCCGACGTCTTCTCCTCCGCCGGACGCTGGAGCAATTGCCATCGTCACCGTCCGATCGTGGCCGTTATTCATTGATCCAGACATGATATCTCTTCGATAAAACATAATATTCCTTAATCCTACCTTCATCACCCATTGTTTGCGTCATGTTCTCGCAAGTAGCCCTCAAATGGACACACGAAGGACAAAGTAATTTCTATTGTTTTCCTTTTTTTTAAGTACTCAATTATTTTGGGGTCCAGACTTTATTTTCTGAAGTTATTAATCGTCGGCAATGGTGACGGAAAGCGAGAACTGGATACTGATAATGCTTCAACGAGACGACATTAGGGTTGTTCTTGAACAAAGACGACGGAGTTGGGGGTTGAGCAACTTGAATTTTCTGTTAATATATTTCAATGTATATCGATGTATTTTCACGTATTTCACTGTATTCATTGTCTTTTTTTTCATTGTATTTCAATGTATCTCGATGTATACTATGTATTTCATTGTATTCATTGTCTTTTTTTCAATGATATTTCAATTTATCCCGCTGTATTCTATGAATTTCATTGTATGCACCGTCTCGCTATATTCCATGAATGTATTCATATGTTATTTTAATTAATATAATTTATGTATGCAGATGTATTATATAATTTCTCTGAAGATTGCTATGTTTTTGGGGTGTTTTTCGGTTGAGAATCTTTTTTATAACTGGAAATATAAAATTTGTGTGTTATAATTGAGTTTGTTGAGTTATATTAGGAGTCTATTATGTTAATTGATTCACTTTCGTTTAAAAATAGTGTAATCCCCCCTTCACGCCGTGAATACAGTCGAATAAAAATTTGTCCAGCTGTAATCCCATGTTTCACAATAGAATACACTCGAATACAAAAATTTGTCTAGCTGTAATCCCCTGTTTCACGCCTAAAAATGCTACTGTATTCATTAAATACATCGAATACACTCTAAAAAAATCTGAAAACATAGCTATAGGAAGTAATATAGTAAATAGTAGCAACAACTAGCTAATAACCACTAAACAATAGTGGTTTGTGAAAATTCCTCTAAAAAATAGTCAGATTTACAAGTGGTCGTTCAAAATAATTACAATTTCAAAAGTAATAGTAATTTAGCTACTTTTTATGTAAAGATAAGTCTGAACGAAAACACTGCTCAAAAGAAAATTGCTCAAGTATAATATACTGAACTCCAGTATATTATACCGGAGTTCCAGTATAATATACTGACTTCCAGCATAATATACTGGACTTCCAGTATAATATATCGGTCCAACATAACATGCTGTATGTTCATACACAGGTGCTCCAATCTCCAGTATATTATGCTGGAACTTTCCGCGTGTTGGAGTTTCAGCATAATATGCTGGAAGTTCATACACAAGTGCACCGATCTCCAGTATATTATGCTGGAACTTTCCGCGTGTTGGAGTTTCAGCATAATATGCTGGAAGTTCATACACAAGTGCACCGATCTCCAGTATATTATGCTGGAACTTTCTATGTTGCAAGAAAATAACGATTATTTTTCAATTATTTTATAAATGCTGGCTATTTTTAAATGACCAATCCAAAAATTGACTAACCGGTATTATTTTACAGCCCTATAGTACGGCCGGGGTGTGTCACATCGGCCCATAAAGATTTAGATCGTTTCACTATTATCTGTTGAGAAAATCCCAATATTCTGCAAACGTAAGCAAAATAGACGGATAACTTTGTTTGAACATTGAATTTGAGAATATTACAAAGTCAATAAGGACAATTAAACTTTGGAAAAACGAAGTTAAATCTTAAATACAGTAGATTTTCTAGAAGGCTTTCGAAGCGGGACCATAAAAGGGGATTTGCATCTATATTCGGTTTTTGGGTCACGTTTTAACTTATGTTCATTTTGCAAAGAAAATTGCAAGCGTACCCACTTTTCGCCTAAACTTCAGGTATACGGGCCTAAAGTAACAAATGCAATTACGGAAACTTCAGCATTCTAGTAGACGGCTGAACTTAAACATTCTACTAGCTGAAGTTTTGTTCTCTATTTGTTGAACTTTAACATGTTTTAGCTGAAGTATTTTCCTAGATTCAATAATTTTGTCGTAAAGCTTTTTCAAAAATTTCAATAGAAGATGCTGAAGTTATTTAGTTCATTTGTAAAAACTTCAACACTAAATAAGGTGAAGTTTTGTTCTGGATTCATTAGTTTTATCGTAAAGCTTTTTCAAAAAACTTCACCAGAAGATGCTGAAGTAATTTAGTTCATTTGTAAAAACTTCAGCACTAAATAAGCTGATATTTGCTGAACTTCAGCATGTTTTAGCTGAAATTTTTTTTTATATTTGCTAAATTCAGCATGTTTTAGCTGAAGCTTTGTTATGTTTAGGATGAACTTCAGGCTGAAGTTTGTTTTGTATTTGCTGAACTTTAGCATTCTAGAAGCTGAAGTTTTTGTTTATATTTGTTGAACTTCAGCATTCTTATCCAAACGACGGTGCATGAAGTTTTGTTAATTTGAGTAACGTGAAAATAGACTGGATTGCACGGTGGTTATTTCGATAAGAAAAATATAGTGACCAATAACATATTAGTATACGACGTTGAAGCTTGACAAGACAAAGAAATAAAAGAAAAAGAACAAAGATATGAATTCCCATTTTTTATTGTTATTTTTACGAGAGAATTATTGCTTAGAATTATAGCAGCAAACGTTAATCTTCAGCAGAAAGTTCGTTCCTATGAACTGAAGTTTCATAGCAGCATCAACAACAACAGAAAAAAGAAGAAGAAGAAGAAGAAGAAAATGAAAGAGGAGAAAGGAGCTGAAGTTTTTTAAAAAGTGGGTACACGTTAAAAATTAAAAAAAAAATAAGTATAGGTTAAATGGGGACGACCAAATACGGCGCCCCGTGCAATTTTTACGACCATAAACCATTAGGGAAATTTTTCAGATTATTTTTCCATAATCTTAAAGTTCTACGTTAAAAACCTCAATTCTTTATGTTATCCTATCCAAATTATGTTTATCAAAATCATATCTCATCTTCTGAAATGAAAAATATCTAGATTAAATGCCACGAAAAGTGCATAAGTTGAGATTGGTATATGGTTATAACTTATAAATAAAATTATATTTATATATCAATTAACATACGTGTAAGAACTTACAAACATTACTCAAAACAAAACATCAACTTGAGTACTAACTCGGCTACCGATGTACAGAAAATGTTAGTGCTTAATCATAGTTAACTTTTATTTCTTTGTATATATTCTAAAATTATAATTAAATATACTTAGTAATCTAATCAGCTATTCTGTTACGCTCCTATCGTTAAGTAAATCTGAAAAAAAAATTATTACTGTGAGAGAGCAAATATGAAACCTAAAACTGTGAAGCACAAATCTTTCTTCTTTCTTAGAGTCTCATCCTGACCTAACAGTATAAAATGGTATTTTATGTAATAATTAGTCAATATTAGTTTATCTCCTACGGTTAATGTAATTACACTTGATGTAAATATTTGGTGCGGGTAAATTTTTACTCATTAATCCCCAACTTTCACGGAGTAGGGAATAAAAGTTTTTTTTTTTGGTTTCTCTCCCGATGTTTGATACTTATATTGAGATCCGATTAAATTCGATTTCATACCGGAAAGTATCATGTAAAACGCTTCCTAACGAAGACAACTCCATACCCAAAGCTCGAACTTGAAACCTAAGCTCCAGATCTCGACGTTCTTTGAATAAAAGATTGAGAGGAAAAGCAAAAATATACTCCTAAGTCCTAACAAAGTGCGTAAAAGAAAGTGTGCCAACACGTACTATTGTCTACATGCAATTAGACCCACAAATTCAGCTAATATTCAAATTTTCTTATTATTGAAAATGAGAATTTAAAAAAAAAAAAAAAGTAGGAGAAAGACACACCTTTTGTTCCACCGACAATTAACAACAAACAAAAATACGTGATTCCCATTTCGTTTTGCTTATAAAATTCCCAAAAAAAGCAAGACATAATTTGCTCAAAAAAACTAGTGAGAAATTTATGTTCTTTATTGAATAGTTAAGTTACCTCCTTGTGGGAGTCAGGTCAATGACTCACTCATTTAACACACACTCAATCGTGTTCTTTCTCCCTAAAAAAAACAAGAGAAGAGTGTTATTTTATGCTTTTTCCCTCCTTAAATATAACATGATATATGGGCATATGTTGGGCCATATCAAGTGATTATTGGAGAGAGTGAGTAAAGTTGAGGCCGAAGTGCATCAATAACGGGGTTTTTGCATTTGTACCCATTTTTTGTGCCACATTTTAACTTATACCTACTTTGTAAAAAAGAATTACATATGTACCCGCTTTTGCGCATAACTTCAGCATGAGGGGCTGAAGTAGCAAAGACAATCACGCAAAACTTCAGCATTCTAGTAGACGAGCCTGAAGTAGCTTGCGAACTTCAGCTCTAGAGCTGAAGTTTTGTCTGTGTAACTGGGGAACTTCAGCATACGGGGCTGAAGTTCCCCAGTTACACTGGGGAACTCCAGCTCTAGAGCTGAAGTTATGTCTTTGTAACTGGGGAACTTCAGCATACGGGGCTGAAGTTCCCCAGTTATAATGACAAAAACTTCAGCATACTGGGCTGAAGTTCCCCAGTTTACAAAGACAAAACTTCAGCTCTAGAGCTGAAGTTCTCTAGAGCTGAAGTTTTATCTTTGTAATTGTCTTTATAACTTGGGAACTTCAGCTCTAAAGCTGAAGTTTGTAACTAGGAAACTTCAGCTCTAGAGTTTCGTCTTTGTAATTGACTTTATAACTTGGGAACTTCAGCTCTAAAGCTGAAGTTTGTAACTGGGAAACTTCAGCTCTCTTTGTAATTGTCTTTATAACTTGGGAACTTTGTAACTGGGAAACTTCAGCTCTAGAACTGAAGTTTTTCCTTTGTAACTGGGGAAATTCAGCCCCGTATGCTGAAGTTTTGTCTTTATAACTGGTGAACTTCAGCTCAGCGAGGGAAATGGAGCTGAAGTTATTTAAAAAGTGGGTACAAGTTAAAAAAAAATTAAAAAACGGGTATAGGTTAAATGGGGGCGACCAAATAGGGTTGCGCCGCACAATTTTTACACCAATATCCATTTTTAAGACCATTGTTTGAAATATATTTATAATTTATAATGTATTTAAAGATTAGTCAAATCACTCAAACTTCAGGATTAAGAGCCCGTTTGGACATAAGAAATTTTTCTCTCTTTTTTCAGAATTTTTTTACTTTTTTTCGAAATCAGAGTTTGTTCATAAAACTTTCAATTTTCACTTGAAGATGCATTTTGGAAATTTTTGAAAATTAGAAAAACTCTAAAAAGACAAAATTTTTACTCAAATCACTCACAAAACCTTAAAAACAACCCAAAACTATATTCATGTCCAAGCACAACTCTAAATTTCAAATACCATTTTTACTTGAAAAATTCCTTTACCATGTTTTAGAAGTTTACAATTCTTATGTCCAAGCGCTCACTAAGTATCTAAATTTGAAAATTCAGGACTAAGTGTCCTAAATTTCTGAACTACTTATTTAAAATTCAGGACACAAGATTCGAACTTCTAGATACAATTTTCGAACTTTAGGATATGATTTCCTGAAGTTTGAACTTTGAGGTTTAAACTCTATGACGTCGTGTCGAAGTTTGACCGAATTAGTTAATCTCTAAATACATTGTAAACTGTGGATGTATTTTAAATAACATGCCTAAAAGTAGCTACCTAGTGTCATTTCCAGTAAAATTGAGGAGTTTAGCTTCTATATATGGTCCAACGTGTACAAGCTTTTTAGAAGAATTAACCTAAATAATATCTAATTGGTTAAACTAAAGATAGTCAGCGAATGTATAATGTATGAATAATCATATATAGTCAATTTCTACTATATGTACATTGCTAAAAAGTAAACAATAAATTCAATCGACTATTCGCCATAAACGCTCCCTTAATCAATACTCCATTAAGTAACTGGAACAATGTGGATAGATTTGCAAAAAAATTACTTTTTATTTTAAATGTAAAATACTTTGAAACAAATTTAGAATGTCAAGACGACTAATATTTGAAAACCGAAAAGCATTGATAATTTATTAGACAAAAAGAACTATCTACAAAAGTTAGAATACCATGAACATGACATGTTTGGATTAACATTAAAATTCTAATTGGATTTGTACTTTGTGCATGTAAAAGTTAGACTTTGACCGTCACTCACGTGCACAACCACATATAGAACAAAGATGATTTGAAAATAAACACTACAAGTTGTAATAAGTTAATCTTAAAATTTTAAATTAAATAATGTCACTATTACTATAAGGATTTAATTAATTAATAGATTGTGAGAATCCCATGAGGATTTGTCATTTACGGAATTAGGGAATAAATCACCATAAATGCAAACAAAAATCAGAATTAAAATAACGCGTTATAATATTTTAAGAAGTTGATTTTGATAAATAAATAAATAAATAAATTCCAGTCAAAGTCTATGAATAGAATAGAATAGAATAGTTCAACATCAACCAACTAGAAAACTTGTTTTTTGCTTTGTTTGTAAATTGAAGTAAAGGGAGCTTTCATCCCTTTTATTTTCTATTTATTTAAGCGAAGGTCTCCTTATTGGTTGAAATATTATTTTCTCATATTTGTTTTAACTTTTTTTTTAAATCAAAATTGTAATTTCATACTTTACATTTTTCTAACCTTTATAACCAACGTTGAAATTTTTGGGTCAGATATGAGAATTGAACTATTACTTGTTTGATTTTAATAATCAGATTGAGACATCTTAAGTTGTCCAAAGAAGATTATTATTTTTTCTTATCAAAATCTAACAATTTGCTTACAAAAATTAAAACAACAAGGTTACAGCAAGTGGGAATCATTATTTAATACTAGAACATCATTTTAATGATATTCCTTCTGTAACTAAATAAATGAGTTTTAATTTTTTAAATGACAACTAGCATGTAACTGTCAATTACTATATTAAAGTAAAAAAAAAAAAAAACTGCCTTAAAAATTCAAGCATATATAACCTGATTTAATTAGTAATTATCTTCACTGAATTTTTCTATAAAAATTATTTTTAAAAAAAACTTCTGTTTCATCATAACTAATAATTTTAAGGAATCATCGGCACATAATTGATGTAGGACCATATTGATTAAAGCAACAAGAAAAAGGTTTGACAAATTAATGTTTGCTTAGCTAAGTTAAGTAATGTATGATTATTCTTAAACAATATGCAAACAGAGGCACCTAATACTAATAATTGAAGTCATGTTATCAATCAAATATTAACAGCATCCTTTGGCTCTGTGTGCCATACCAGAATTTTTTTTGTAAATTTTAATATTACTTGTATGTAATTAAAAAAAAATAAAAAAAATAATTTAATTTGGTCTCACTAATTTTTCTTGAGTTTGCAAATGAAGCTCCGACTCATTAAATTTCAACTTTAAAAATGTCAAATTACGAGCATATAAGAAATCTTGAAGGTTTCTCTTCTTAAAGCATGAGGACAGGGGCGGAGCCACAATGTTAGTTGTCGGTTCGATCGAATCCAATAACTTTTGTTCAAATTTTATATTTGTATTAAAAAATTCAATAAATATTTAAAACCAGTAACTTAAAAAGATTATAATCTCGAACTCATAAGGTTCAAATTCTAACTTTGCCTTGCCTAAGAACCATATGAATATCATTTTTTTTCCATTAATGAACTCATATTTTATTTTTGATTATATATTTTTTATTTTATCTTTTAATGTACCCACATTGAACGCCACATCTATTCGTTGACAAGGTCAAAGGGGCAATTTTTCTTTTTATTAATTATTTTGACTTGGTAAACGGTGGGAGTTGATTTAAAGTTAAGTCACATAGTTGGAAAGATTTTCATAATAAGTAGTATATGACAATTTTTTATTTTAATTTTTAAGGCACAAAGGAAATAATTTATAGATGTATTTATTGCATTTCACTCTAGCCATGATCGAAAATTCTCTTGGTTTATTGCAGTTTAGCCAGGAATGGAGTCTACATACACCTAATTATTTACTACTACTATTTATTTACCGTAAATTGTGATAAACAAGTATCTCACTAAGGCCTTATTTGTTTACACTTAATGGAGGTCTGAATCTTAATTATTTAAATTTCAGACATTAAGTACGTTTATTTTTAAAGTCTGAATCTTAATTATAAAAATCTTAATCATTAAGTGTGTTTGTTTTTTTTACTTCACAACCACTTAATGGGTCTGAATAAATCTATATGATTAAGATCTATAACAGAGACTTAATTTCATTAAAATGCTATCACATATTCATTATAAACTGTCGCCACCGCCTATCATTATCAGCTACCACCATGCCGCCACCACCACACCATACTCAACCACCACCACTACCACTACGCCACCATCATCCTCAATTATAGCCGCCACCATTATCAATTATCACCACCCACTATCCCCACCACTCCAACCACCATCATTCTCACCCACAATCAACACTCATCCACCTCAACTACCACAACTGACCATCACATCACCATTAACAACCACAGTCGGCACTGCCCATCATTATAACCTACCACTACCCACCAACCACCTTCCTCAGTCACAACTACCACCACCACCCGCCATTATTAACTATCACCAACCACCACTATTATACTCAATCATAATCGCCACCACTACCAATCACTACTAGCTACTAGCATGAACCACCACCATTAATTAAAACTACCACCAACCACCGCCTCTAGTTGGTATTCACCCGTTAGCCATCACCACCAACAACTATCATATTATAAAAAACTATATATTTTATTGATAGAATATTTGATTAGTTATTTCATTTGAATTTTATGTTTATTAATTTTCAAATAAAGATAAATTTTATACATTCAGATATTAGATCAACCAATCTTAATTATTTATATTCAGATCTTAATACACATCTTAATATATTCAAATTCAGATATATTAATCTTAATACACATCTTAATATTCAGATGTATATTCAGATTCAGATGTCTTAATCTTTAAAAAAACAAATGAGGTCTAAAAATTTTCTAATTACTGGCATTTAAAATGTTGACAACGAAAAAGAAGGAATTTTAAGCAAAATATATATGACGAAAAATGTATTAAAAAGTTTGTCTTGTTGTCTAAAAAATGTTATTTTTATCACCCTAAAAGTGAAAATAATTTAAGTTGCTCAATTGTATAAAGAATCAAATTCGATATTTCTAAGCTTGTCTCATATGACGGGAGAAATAGTCTGATTTATAACTGGTAATTATAAATTAGCTATCGTTTCAAAAGTAATCAAAATTTCGCTACTCTTTCATGTAAAAATAGAATTTGAACAAAAATACCCTTAAATACCAAACAACTCCATCATAATATGTCGGAGTTCGAATTTTTTTTACATATGAAATTCCAGTATATTGTGTTGGAATTTCATAATCTGCTGGAGTAACATAATATACTGAAAGTTTATACGCAGCAACTCCATAATCCAGCATATTATGCTGGAACTTTCCGTGTGTCAAATAAAGTATTTTTGTCAAGATTTTATTTCTGCATAAAATAGTGGCTATTTTTCAATCTATCGGTCAGAAAGTTAGCCAGCACATACTATTTTTACTACATATTATGTACACAACTATTAAAAAGAGCAAACGACTATCCAAGAAAATGCAACATATTATTGATTTCTTAGGCTCTCAGCTTTCCTTAATTATACTAATTTTTGGCCAAGTACTTCTAACTATATGGATTCAATTAAGGTATTGTGTTTAGTTGGTAAATACAACTAAATACATAGGCAATAATAATTTGTGGTTGAAGGTTAGTAAGTGAAAGTCAATTGTTGATTCTATTGAGGACTGAAGTGGAGTTAAAAAGGAAAAAGATAATAACTCCACTTAGTTAAAAATAGATGTGGATGTAGTGGTAATAAAGAGTAGAGATTTCATGCACAAGGGTGTTGACCTAAAGATAATATTCGAGTTAAAAAAACATACTAGGTGAATATTTGAGTTTAAAAAAAAAAACTAGGTGACCAATTCATACGTATGTCTTAGTGGGCGTTTGGACATAAGAATTGTAAAATTTCGGGAAAAGGTGAATTCTTTGTTCCCCGTGAAAATGGTATTTGAAAATTAGAGTTGTGTTTGACATGAATATAATTTTGAGTTGTTTTTGAATTTTTATGAGTGATCTAAGTGAAAATTTTATAAAAACAGCTTTTTGGAGTTTTTTCAAATTTTTAGAAAATTTCAAAATTAATTTTCAAGTAAAATTGAAATTTTTATGGCCAAACACTGATATAAAAAAAAGATAAAATTTTCAAAAAAAAAGTAAAAAAAAAAAATTCATGGCCAAATGGGCTCTAAAGTATTTATAGATAGAGTTACTTAGATTATATGCTAGTGAAAGATAATATAAATTGGGTTTGTATGAACCTAAAATTATGGATACGGAACATAAAAATATATGTAAAAAAATTACTAAAATTTTAATAAATCATAATTTTTGACCTCATAATTTTAAAACTAATTAATTTACTGGTAAGAATCTAAAGATCGAATCCATGCTCCTTAAAATCAAAATCTGTCTTTAATACAAGACATATCAAGAAAATATTAAAGAAAATGCAAATTAATCCGAACATAAAATAATACTAGTAATATAGAGTAGAAAATTTTAGGCTTATGAAAAAGCCAAAGCAACAAGTTTGATTATCAGGCATTTGACCCTATGCATTAGCTGCAACGTTGCGCAACAGTTTACCTTTAAATTTTGTGCATTTTGATGTTGAGGTTTTAAGAAGCAAGAAAAACTAATTTAATAATCATAACAAAAATGAATTTTATATGACATCATCTAAAACATCATATTCATATAAATACACATATAGTTTTCAACGTGTAAAAGGTTGTCGCTTTCACTGTTGGGGCACACTAGAAATTGGATTTATCTGACCCCACTTTCCGTGTTCACCCTTTCGGTCTGAACTTCCCAGGTTTACATAAATTTTCTTTTTTTTTTTGTGGTTTTTGTATTTTAAAGATTGGTTCTTGCATTTGATCGTGCCACTGCCATAATAATAAGGTAAAAGAAAGAAAAAAAAGGAAAAAGTTCCTTTTTTTTTTTGGTTTATCTAATTGTTCTATTCACAATTGGATTTACTTCTTTGGTTCTTGCTAATTTGGGTTTTTGGTTTGAAAGATTGAATTTTTATCTGTCAATTCACATTTTTGTTCTATCTTTTCTTGATTTGGGTATTTGAGTTTTTGTAATATTCTATGAGGTGATCTTGGTATTTATTGATTCTGCATTTGGTGATCTGGGTATTTTTCCTTTTTGGCTATAAGGGTTGTAAGTAATCTCAGTTTCTTGATTTGGTGAGTTTGTTCAAAATTGGGATTTTGATTCTGATAATAATTTGCTAATGTATCTTGAGCCGAGGGTCTTCTGAAAACGGCCTATATACCTCTGCAAGGTATAAGGCATACACACTACCCTCCCCAGACCCCACACTGGGTATGTTGTTGTTGTATAAGAATTTGCTAATGTGTGTATCTGATGAATTAGATAAAGGTGAATATGAATTGTGATTGAATTTCTTTAAAGATTGAGTTTTTTTGTTGTTTTTTGGTAGCCTACAAGTTTAATGAGTTGAATTTCGTGAAAGTTTGAATCTTTTGTTGTTTTTTTATCTGAAATTCCTAGGTGTTTTGCTTGGAAGTGGAGTGGATTGCTTTCTCACACTTGGGAGTGAATAGGTTTACAAATTTGTATCTTCTTGGATACCAATTTTAACATAGGAAAGACCAATTTATTGCATATTCGGATACCTTTTTTGGGAAAAATCAGTTAGAGCAAGTCTGAACTTTGAGTAGAATTCTTGGAATAGTGGTAATTTTTATTGATGTTTAGAGAGTTTGATAGTATCTAAGAGATGGTGTAAATTTAGCTAGTTTTGGTGGTGGTGGGATGTCAATTGTTTCTCCACCTCCAACTTCTGCACCATTTCCTGTTCCGCCAATTGTCTTAACTCCACCTCCTCAACTTTCTTCTCCGGCCCCTGCATCTCAGCCTAATGCAACAGCACCACCCGTGTCTTCGATTCCTCCAACCTTACCTCCTCAATCTGCTCCTCCGACAAATGCAACGTCTCCTTCCCCGGCCTCACCACCTCTACCACAATCCCCTCCTAACGTGACATCGCCTCCTCCGATGGCTTCTCCACCAACAGCTTCCGCTCCTCCAACAAATGATACAACTCCGACTTTTAGTCCTCCCCCTTTACCTTCCTCGCCTCCACCTAAACCTTCTCCACCGCCTGCTAGTTCACCGCCACCTCAATCTTCTCCTCCGCCTACTAGTTCACCACCACCGGTGTCTCCTCCGCCTGCTAGTTCTCCTCCTCCTCCATCCAGCCCACCAGTTAGTTCATCACCACCTCCGAAAGTTGAACCTCCACCTACCTCACCTCCTCCAGAACCAACTCCTTCGACAAATTCACCTCCACCGCCTCCAAAAGCTGATCCTCCTTCATCTATTTCACCTCCACCACAACCAACCACTCCTCCAAGTTCATCTCCACCACCACCAAAAGTTGATCCGCCACCTACATCCTCTCCGCCACCTCCACAGAATCCGGATCCTACTCCACCACCACAATCTCCTGAACCTCCGGAAGGTTCATCCCCTCCGCCACCTTCGCCCGTGAATCCACCTCCATCACCAGTTTCTCCACCACCACAAGGTTCACCTCCTGCCCCAGCCTCTGACCCTCCTAAAAATTCACCCCCTTCACCACCTCCACCTGCGAATTCACCTCCATCGCCAACATTTACGCCACCGCGAAGTTCACCTCCTACACCGTCCTTGGAACCTCCTAAAAATCTACCTCCTTCACCACCAGTTCCCTCAGATGGCACCACTACCAATAGGTCAAGTAATAATGCAGCGGATAGCTCAAACAGTCCGAGTAGTAGCGGCATAGGGACTGGAGGTACAGTTGCCATTGGCGTTGTTCTTGCTGTTTTATTGCTTAGTATTATTGGAGCAGTGGGTTGGTGCATGTGGAAGCGAAAGAAAAAGGCTTTTCGCCTCAATGGCGGGAATGTCATGCCAACCTCTGTGGGCTCCACCCCACAATCTGGTAATTTTTCACTAGCTAGTATATCATTCATTAGCACGTCAATAAATGTTTCAGATGCTCTCAAGCAACATTAATGTAATATTTGTGGTTCAAAAATATAAATTGCAATCTGAGAAGAGTGCAAATCATGTACAGAGTCTGTCTTATTGAAGATACAAGAATCAGCACCTGGGACTGGAAACAGAACTGGATCCAATTTCCTAATCTCTCCTGCAGGATCTGGTGGATTGGGAAATTCAAAGATATGGTTTACCTATGAAGAACTAGTTAAGGCTACTAATGACTTCTCGGCTGAGAATTTGCTGGGGGCGGGCGGATTTGGTTCTGTATACAAAGGCTATCTAGAAGATGGGAGGGACGTAGCAGTAAAGCAACTAGATATTGGTGGGCGCCAGGGAGACCGGGAGTTCAGAGCTGAAGTTGAAATCATCAGTAGAGTACACCATCGCCATTTGGTTTCCCTTGTAGGTTATTGCATTTCTGAGAGTAGAAGGCTCCTTGTTTATGACTATGTCCCAAATAACACCCTTTACTTTCATCTTCATGGTAAATACAAATCTTTTATTTTTCTTTCAAAACTCACTTTTGACATTTGGTCACTAAAACTACATGTGGATACATGAAATTTACAGCGGCTGGAAGGCCTGTTATGGATTGGACAACACGTGTTAAGATTGCTGTTGGTGCAGCTCGTGGAATAGCTTATCTGCATGAAGATTGTAACTTTCTTTCTCTTCCTTTATTCTTATAGTTATGGTTGATTATATTCTCTTTGTTTATTCTATTGGTCTGATCTGTAATACACAACCCTTTTGTTCTTGTTGCCTGTAATATTTACGCGGTGCACTTATTCTATTTATCATTCTTTAACCTTTTTTTTTGCATTCTTTAACTATGGATTTCATTATTATCACACTTCTTTTGTGTTGTTCATTTCTCTTGGTGATTACAGGCAATCCTCGAATTATCCACAGAGACATTAAATCATCAAACATTCTTTTGGATAGTAACTTCGAGGCTCGGGTATGTCAACATCCTCAAACTCCATTATTCACATTCTTTCACTCGCAAACTGCCTTACAATTCTTTTTTTTTTCCACAGGTGTCTGATTTTGGTTTAGCAAAATTAGCTCAGGATGCAAACACTCATGTTACAACACGTGTTGTTGGAACATTTGGGTATGTTCCTGCACCAAAATTAACACTAATTGGAAAATAGGAAATAATGCACTACATTCCTTCTTTCTATGTGGCTATTCTAATTCCTTGGATCCTTTCAGCTACATGGCTCCTGAATATGCATCAAGCGGCAAGCTGACTGAAAAATCTGACGTATATTCTTTTGGGGTTGTGCTCCTGGAGCTAATTGCTGGACGGAAACCTGTTGATACATCTCAGCCTTTAGGGGAGGAGAGTCTAGTTGAGTGGGTAAGTTTGTAGCCAGACCAGTCTCTTCTTTCTCTTAGTCCAAAGTCGCATGAGGTCTCTTTCATCAGCCTCTCTCCATGTTATGTGAGAATTATGTCTTGATTTTTTGTCGTAGTTACAAGTGAACATATCTGCATGAGCAGAGTACAAGTACTGTTTTTGTTCATTTCACTAGGATAACCGCTACATTTCATATTAAAACGGATATGCTGGTTCATCCTATCATTTTCCACACTGTACGAAAACTTGGTGGATGATGTTTGAAGAAACCACCATTGGTACGACACTGCTTATATGCAGAAATCGTCTAGTCGCACCTCTTCGAAAATATTTTCTCTTTTAGGTTTCTTTGTTCTAGCACATCAGCCAGCCAATGTTCTGAGTAGCATGAGGTTTCTCTGCTATAAGTTCTTTTAAAAGAAATTCAGACCTCTATCCTGGAAAACTTAGGGTGGAGAAACTATCAAAATATTTGCCTCTGGAAAGAGTGGGTGTGTGTGTCCTCTTAAACTTTAGGGAATAGAGTGTTGGAACAGAATTTGTTTATCGTTAGAACTACCGTATAGTTGCCTACTTAAACTTAAAGCAAATTGCTGAGAAGCTTAATTATTAAAAAATGACCAAATACAAATTGCTGAAAGTGCTGCTCTTCTTATTCATGAAAAATGGTACTTTTTAATATCCTTTAGTGATATATAGAAGGCAAGAAAAGGGTGGACAGATCTGATGTTATAAGATATTAAGGTGCTCTGACTCTTTTCCAACTTATTTGCAGCTTACTTGACTGAGTGGGTGAGCTGAGATCTTAAGTCAGTTGGTTGTGTACTAATTACACAGATTTGGTGCTTCATTTTTGGAGTGTTTTGGTATTGTAAGGGTACATTTGAGTCCATATAATTTTCCGTTTCTTATACCTGGCATGTTATCTAGAACTTTTTAATATGGCCGTGCCCAAACCAGCTTGCACACACCTAGACTATTCCATTATTACCTGCATTAAAACTGTTACAATTATTAAAATCTGTTTAATTATGTGTTATTCTAAAATACTTAGAATTGGTGAACTTCAAAACTTTGATTGTTTAAACTTTATACTTAAGCATAAGAGGTTAGCAAACTTTTGCTTAATTCATGCTTTTAGTTATGTTTTCCGATCAGTTCGGTGTTGATGACATTGAAGAAATGCATAGTCTGTATATCTTCTTGGTCGTAATAAATATCGCGACATCAAAAGCATGTCTTTCAGTGATATCTTGGAAAAATATTTGATAAGCATGTTCTGAGTTAATTAATATTTTGAATTACGCGTTATGATTAACAGCTGTTTTTTGCTGTTTTTCATACTGGAACAGGATTGCAATTTTCTCTCCTTAGTCTTGTTTGGCTGCTTAAATTTCATTTCATGTATATTACTCTGAGCAGAAGGCTTCCACAAAAAATGACACTTATTTCCATTTGGTTTCTTTTTTAGTCAGTAGCCTAATTTACAGCTGTATTTCCTAACAAAGTATGGCAGTCATTCTTCTCTTTAGGAAGTTTCTGAAAAGACTTAATTCTTTCGGTTAGAACTGAATTCTGGTACTAATCACCAGACCTAACTTCTAATCAGCCTAACATTGTTTTTGCAGTCGTATCAATTTAAAACTATGTGAGTGATGCTGCAATTTGATCTTCTTTTCTTTTCCAGGCTCGGCCTTTTCTTAATCATGCACTCGAGAAAGGGGAATTTGATCAGTTGGCAGATCCACGCCTCGAGAGGAATTATGTTGCCACCGAGATGTTTCAACTGATTGAAGCAGCTGCAGCTTGTGTGCGCCACTCTGCTGCAAAGAGACCAGGAATGGGACAGGTAACCAATTCTTTATTTTACTAAACTCCTACACCTGAAACACCGTAAGACTTGTCATGAAGAGAAATTTACATTCCAATCGTTCTCATTCCTTGCAGATCGTCAGAGCTTTTGATAGTTTGTCTATTTCTGATCTGTCAAATGGGATGAAAGTTGGTGAAAGTACGATATATAACACTGCAGAACAATCTGCAGAAATAAGATTGTTTCGAAGGATGGCATTTGGTAGTCCAGATTTTAGTTCCGATTTTTTTAGTCAAGGTACACACCATAGTGGAGAATCGGCGGAAGATAGGGTATAGTTACTATAGCACACAACCAAAAGGCCTTGCTAAAGCAAGTGTATGTATCTGTTTATAGATCAAAGGCGCCTACGTTGAGACGTATACGATTGCTCCTTCGAGGTTGCTTAGTCGTTGGTTAGGTTTTGTAAGTAGATTTCTTTTTTTTGCTGGCTTACATTTAAGCCCTGCTATTTTGGTAGCAATTTTTCCTGTAAGTAACTGGAAATTTTTTGTCTTCTCCAATATTTGTTCTTTCAAAAGGTTTATTCAATTTGTTTGTTCTTCTCAAAATGGTGGAAATGTTAATTTTGATGAAACTTACATGTCGTGAGATTAAAAGCTTGACCACTCCCTTCCCCGGTTTCCGCGAATAAAAAAAGGGAAAAATAGAGAAGCAGGGAAAAAACGGAAAGAGTATCTGGGCGCGCACGTTGCAAGTGTATTAATGAACATAATTTTAAAAAAAATTAATTAATATAGTTAAAGAATGTTTGTGTTATAAATTAAAAGCTAAAGGAAAAATTCAAGTTCCTGAAAATGATAAATTTTAATCTTACTTAGCTAACAAGGAAATTATACCCAAAAGAAATCCTCGAAAACACATGTAACGAAGTTAATCCATCATGTATTATATCGTTGATCCTCTTATGTATCCATGTGTATGTTGGCTCGAAAGTCGATAAAATTTCCATACATGTTCGATAATACAAAAAGATAAAAGAAGAAAATATTACATGCACAAAATTACAATCTTGACGTACAAATCTCTACAACTACGAAGCAAAAAGTTATGAGTTGTGCAATGATAAAAATAATGAGTTAAAAAAAATAGAGAGAAACATGCACGGTGCTATAGTTCTTTTGCAAGAGCCCCAATCGTGATATAAAAACATATAATGTACTACCCCGACCATCCTTCTTGTCGTCCTCTATTTTAGACGTACTTATGACACAAATTTTGACCATTTGTAGAATTGTTATTTCTTTACTGTACACAATAATACAAATACAATATATATATATATTCCTCTACAAAATGCCTTCATCCAGTATTTGGAATAAATTTCACCTCTAATTTTTTTTTCTGTGTTATTGGCTAGTAGCTGTGAAATAAAAAGCATGAATGGATCTTGACATATTTTATATATAACGAAAATGAACATGAGTAGTTGAAGAGTGAAAGCATAAAAAAAATGTTGTATTTATTTAGTATGAGAAATGACTTCTCATATGTGCAATTATGAACATGAATTTGGTCTTAACTACTGAATGTAACGTCTAAAATTCTCCACCTTTTTAGAGCAACGAAAAGAGCTACTTTAATTTGCATAGTTTAATGTATGGATTTTTTATGTCTTTTTTTTTTTTTTAAAATTAGAATATAATATATAATTTCATCTTTGTACAAAAAATATTTATCTTCTTAAATACCTTGAAGGTAGACCGCTTGTAAAACCTTATTGGTTTGCTTAAACCTTTCCATGCTTTCATACTTATAATATAGTATGATATCTATCTATATTTATATATTATCATAAAAGCACGGATGTTCCACGCTAAATGTTGAACGACCAAAATATCCTTAAAAGACTTCTATACCCTTTAGAAGATACATTATTTGTCAAAAAAAAAAAAACAATTACCAGTTAGGACACTATTCCTAAGATGAATTTGAACGGAAATCTAATATTAATGAGTTGGTTTCCGAAATAATATATACTCTTCTTTTTTTAAAGGATTATTGAGCTTCATACATATTCATAAACAAGTAACTTTAAATACTTATAGTAATAGAAAGTTTATTAATTATTTCGGCACACATTTTATAATATTTGACACATAATATTTCATAGCCATAACTATTGTACAACATGATTTCTTCTGTATATTAAAACAAATGTGTTTTGAACTAAGAAATCTAATATTTTTAGACATATATTATAATTGAAACAAAATAACGTCCAATACAAAAAGAAAAAAGAAGAGCCACGGAAGGTATGAACTAAAGTTCAATGTTTTATTTTTTATATTATTACTTTTTTTTCAAGAACTAAAGTTCAATGTTAACATATTAGACTTTCATATACCGGGCCTACCTAGAGTAAATCATCGCTCTACAAACAATAATGAATAATATTATATCTTAAATATTTAAGTAGTTCCATTTTTCCTCCTATATTATCTCAAAAACGTTATTGATAACTTGATTTAAATTATATTTCGTATTATTTTTATTTTAATGAATTGATTATTAAGTTTCTTATTGTGTGTGCATTCAACAATGTAAGCAATTGAAAATTTATTATTTTCGTTATGTATTCCTCGTGCAACACACGAACATAGAGAATAGTACTATATTAAAAGCATGAAAGTCTTGGACGAAATATTATTTGCTTTTTTTACCGTTTGAAATAGAGTTCATATTAGACAAAATAGTCATTTAACTATTTCTCCTAATATTTAGGAATAGTCATCTTATTATTTTTCTAATAGTTAAGACTTAGAAATTAATTAAATTTTGTATTAACATAACAATTTTAACCGATTAATTCTATATATTTTAGGTAAAGTTTCGAGCCTTTCAATTTTCAGGACTCTTCAAATTACTAAAAAATTAGAAACTATTGTTAGTGTTTCAATTTACGGATAATTTACTTATTCAATAAAAGGTCCATTTGTTTGTATGTATATTCTGTAGAAAGTCGTGAGAATGATAATGGAATTTATATTTTTTGTTTGAATTTTAGGTGAAAGTTTATGATTTCGCGTGGATTTATGATTTCTTTTATTCGGTGCATCGTGTAAATCTCCTTATTTTTCATCCTTTTTGTTCTGTTTGAATCTTTTTTGTTCAATCTTTGCGATCAGTGTGTTGTTACTAAAATAAATTAAATTTGCAAAATAGAAAATACTTTTTGGATAAAATAATTTCTTTTTAAAAAATTTCCAATGCTTCTTCCTTCTCTTCAGACTTTTTTTGCTCAAAGGAAAAAATTGTCATCTTCCTATGGCAGGAATTTCTATTAATCTATTTAAAGGGCACAACAATAATAATAATTATGAAAGTTCTAATTTAGCATCTGTAAAGACATTAGAATTCAATGTGATTTAAACTTGAAAGATAGAATTTTTACATTGAATAAAATTATCATTTAATTGCAAAAATAAAATTAAAAACTATTGATGAGAAACTTAGAGATGAAGTTTTCCACACTATAAAACATGAGATTTACAAAATAAAAGGACGAATTACCCCCCACCCAAACATTATCAAATAAATATCATTTTTATAACTGATCACATCTATGTTTTTAAATTTTTTCTGCATTTTTTTAATACCACTATATCATGTGCTCAGTGGCGAATTCTATAAGGTCAACTACCAAGTTTTTACATCATGAAAATAATTAAAAATAATAAAATTGTTATACAACAATAAAAGAAGAAGAAGAGTATTGCAGAGAAAGTAGAGGGAGAGAATTCTTATTGAGATGATTTATAATGGGGTAAGACGCCTCTATTTATAGGAGAAAAATGACTTAGCCACAAAGTAAAACTCGCTAAAAGATAGACATTCACTCTAATTACAACTCTATTTATAACATTCCCCCTTGAATGTCTAGTAATGTGCCTCGTTAAAACCTTAACTAAAATAAAATACAGTGAAAAACAAATTCTAGTAAAGGAAAAAGCGTACACATGTTTAATAGTACGCCTTTTGGTTGCCTCGTTAAAAACCTTACAAGGAAAACCCAGTGAGATAAAATCTTGTAAGCAAAAAAGAGTACAACGTATTAACTCCCCCCGGTGACAGCGTCAATTCACATCCTTGAGTCTTCGCATCCCGATCTTGTACACTAGCTTCTTGAAGGTTGACATCAGTAGAGATTTGGTGAACAAATCAGCCATATTATCACTTGAATGAATATGTTGCACCTTGAAATCATCATTCTTGTATATATATATATATATATATATATATATAACGTCTTCATATAATGCTGTGAAATAACCTTTTCAATATCTGCATAGAGGAAAAAATTCTCGCTATCACATTATCATGCTTATAGTTATAGCAAGATACATATGTGCACAAATTGCACGTAGGATGTGGTACTTCAAAACCAAGAATAGTATATTCTTTAAGCGATTTAAATCATTGAGGAATTGTCATATAAGTTAAGTCATATCATAAGCCATTTAAACAAACTTTAGATGCATATCAAGTTTTCATGTCATGCTAGACATCTAAGATAGATAAAAGTGATTGCACTTGTCATTGACTTTATACTTTCAAGTATTTGAACTACATGTCCAAAACTACATGTCCTTCATATAAAACCAATTCTATTTGAATTGTGTCTCCTCTATTGGCCAATATTTTTCTGTCTATATTCAGCAGACTTAAGATCCTCGTCTATACTTAGCGCTATCATAGATGTCGTCGACGAATATTTTATATCGATTCCAACATTTATTCATAAAGACATAACATAGAGATCTCTTCATTCATATTTTCAGGTACCTGAACCTCTCTTGAGATTTTATGAAATGTTTTGTCATGTGATCTTCTAGATCACTTGCCACTTTATCATGATCATTTTGATCATTTGCTCATCTCGTTTATCAAGAATTTTATTTGAAATCAATTTGTCGCTTTAAGCATACCATAGAATTTGTCCATCTAGGACTTATTCTAATAAGAGCATTTGTAGTGAGAATATAGTTACTTTCTTTGGGTCAGCAAATGCGTCTGACATGCTTTGCAATATATTGCAGATGAATTATCTTTTATGAACTTCAAGTTCATATTATCTTATTCGAGGATCTAGATGTACAAATGATAATTCTTTCCACGTAACTTTTTCTCAATTGTTTATCTTGCCTCCTCCTCATGTTAGAAAAACTAACTTGCTTGCTCAACTTTGGAAACGCTCCTTTGTGCGTTATGGTGTTAATCGAAATATATACCACACATTAATAATTATAAGATGGAATTATTTGGTTCTTGGCCCCGAACCACTTGTGAGAGGAGAATTTAATATACTTGTATTCAACATATATCAAACTGATATAGATAACTTTGTTCTCATAAAAAACAATTTAGTTATTAAGTGGAGGCACTCAATAAATTATTTTGCTAAATCAACTGTGATGTAAACCAACTGTCACGACCCGAAATCCCACCTTCGGGTCGTGATGACGTCTAACATTGAAATCGCGAGACAAGCCAACGTTACTAGTAAAATCGATTTATTCCTTTACTGTTTAGCATTTTTAAAAGAGACATATAAGAACAATTAGATATGAGAAAGCGGAAGGTGAGAAATTCAATATCTTAAATAATAATTCGTACAAAAATTTCCTTAAACATCCCCCAATACTGGTGTCACAAATTCACGAACAATCTGATTTTTACTAAAAACAAAGTCTGAACAAAATAATACAATTGCCTCGGAAGTACAAGAGAATACAGAAATAAAGATGAATGAGCTAGGAGGTGACGCCAAGGCATGCGGACGCCTGCAGGGCTACCTCAGTGTCGCCTGTGGACTGAAGGACACTCCCTCGATCACTGTCCACCGGGTTCGGTACCGTAATCTGCACAACATAAAGAAGTGTAGGTGTAGCATCAGTACAACCGACCCCATGTACTGAGGAAGTACCGAGCCTAACCTCGGTGAAGTAGTGATGAGGCTAGGACACGACAAATAATAACCACCTGTGCAATTCAATAATAACGGCAGGAAGTAAACAGTTAAGTACAAAATACGGGAAGAACATGCCAGGGTACAAAGGGGAAAAACACTTATTGAGTAACAGAACATGGCAACCGTCTAGTATCAGAATAATAACGGGGAATAAACAAGTGCACGGCACCACCCTTCGTGCTTTACTCTCATTCTCACCAAAATAAGTGCACGACATCACCCTTCGTGCTTTACTCTCATTCTCACCAAAACCAGTGCACGACATCACCTTTCGTGCTTTACTCTCATTCTCACCAAAACAAGTGCACGACATCACTCGTCGTGCTTTACTCTCATTCTCACCAAAACAAGTGCACGACATCACCCTTTATGCTTTTACCTCACAATATCATGGCGTGACATTATCCTTCGTGCATTATCTCTCATATCATGGCACGGCATCACCCTTCGTGCTTTTAATATAAATCATGGCACGACATCACCCTTCGTGCTTTTAATATAAATCATGGCACAACATCACCCTTCGTGCTTTACACTCTTCCTTACCCAAAAATAATCAGAACAACAATTTGGCAAGGAAGAACCACAATACAAAATAATATTTTACAACATCCCAGCAAGGGAACAATAACAGAAACACCACCGTCCCAGCAGGGGAACAATAACATAAATATCACCGTCCCGGCAAGGGACCCAGCTATAACCAATCTCACTGAACGTACAACATAATCGAAACAATCCTCAACCGAACAACTAATCAACAATATTCCCAACCAAGTATTTTCCAACAATTGAATAATCTCCAAAATAGAAGCTACTCCATAACACAGTGGATATCGAAGAAAAACACATATACCATAAGATATGACTCACAGGCATGCTTGACAACAAGGTATAGGTACTCGTCACCTCACCTATACATTGAACATGATAATAACACGTAGCACATATGACTCAACACCTATTCCCTCAAGCTAGGGTTAGGCCAAACACTTACCTCGATTTCAAGAATCCAATCAAGCCTCTAGCACTGCTTTCCCTCTCGAATCCAACTCCGAAATGATAGAATATAGATATAATCGACTCAACAATACCAATAATGACTCAAAAATTCAATCCCAACGCCTAAATATGCATTTCCCATCATTCCTCCAAAAATACCAAAATTCGAACCCGGGCCCGCTTGGTCCAAACTCGAGGTTCGGACCAAAACCCGATCACCCATTTCCCCACGAACCCGAATATATAATTTGTTTTTAAATCCGACCCCTAAACGAGGTTGAACTCCCCAAAATTACAAAAGCCCTAACTCTACCCAAACCCCCCAATTTCTACCATTTAACCAATGATTTTAGGCCTAGAATTTGATAATAGTGGATGAAGATAAAAGAAAACAGAGTTAAGAACACTTACCTATGAAGTTATGGAGGAAATGTCTCCCAAGAATCGCCCAAGAAGAGTGGAGAAGAAGAAGTTTGGAAAAAAATGGGTTTAATCCCATAACTATTCTGTTTTTGAACCTTAAAAATCACTGGGCGTATTTACTCTACACGATCGCGGAAAGGAAGTCGCGATCGCGGAGAGTACTTGTTTCAGACGTACGCGATCGCGAATAAGGGATTGCGATCGCAGAGAACCAGAACATGGACCCACGCGATCGCGAACGAAAGATCACGTTCGCATAGAACAAATTGTTGCCCAGCCCCCAACCCCACAAGAGGCTTACGCGATCGCGGTCATAGGGGTGCGATCGCGTAGAGCTAAACCCTAAGGCTCCGCATTTGCACTCGGCTCTTTGCGATCGCGCAGAGAAAATTGACCTCCTTCCCAAAATGCACATCGTGATCGCGTGCAACACACGACGATCGTGGAGACAAAATGACTGGACACCAGATACAGCCTAAAACACCAGATTTTCCAACTCTTTTGCACCTCGACACCTACCCGGAACTCACCCGAGCCCTCTGGGCTCAAAATCAAATATACACACGACTTCAAAATCATCCTACGAACTTATTCGAGTAATCAAACCACTAAAATAACATCAAAAATAATGAATTAAACTCAAAAATCCATAGAATTTTCTCAAACTTCATAAACTTCTAAATTCTCCAATTTTGATCCGAAACATGTCCAACCAAGTCCGTTTCTTTCCAAATTTTACAGATAACTCACATAACACATATTGAACCTGTTCCGGACTCCGGAACCATAATACGGGCTCGGTAACACAAATTTCACATCAAAGCTCATTTTCAAAAGTCTTTCTTATTTTCAGAAAATAATTTTCTTTAAAAATTCATTTCTCGGGCTTGGGACCTCGGAATTCGATTTCGGGCATACGCCCAGGTCTCATATTTTCCTAAGAACCCTTTGGTACCGTCAAATCATGGGTCTGTTTACCAAAAATGTTGACCAAAGTCAACTTTATTCCATTAATTATCATAAATTTAATTGTTCAACACATTTCCACATATAGACTTCCATGCTACGCGCTCGGGTTGTGCACGCACATCGAGGTGATATTAACGGAGGCTTTCGGGGCCTCAAAACACAGTTTTTGCTAAATTACACAAGATGACCTTTTGGATCATCACAATCTCCACCTCTAAAACGCCCGTTCTTCCTCGAATGGACATAGAAAAGTACCTGAATCGGGGAAAAGGTGGAGATAGCGGCTCCGCATATCGGGCTCGGACTCCCAAGTAGCTACCTCAATAGGTTGACCTCTCCACTGAACACGAACCGAAGGATAACTCTTCGATCTCAACTATCGCACCTGCCGGTCTAATATGGCTACCGGCTCCTCCTCATAAGACAAATCCTTGTCTAACTGGACACTATTGAAGTCAAGTACATGAGATAGGTCCCCAATATACCTTCGGAGCATAGACACGTGAAATACCGGATGCACGGTTGACAACTAGGTGGCAAGGCAAGTCTGTAGGCCACCTCTCCTACCTTGTCCAGAATCTCAAATGGACCAATGTACCTAGGGCTCAACTTGCCCTTCTTTCCGAATCTCATCACGCCCTTCATGGGCGACACCCGAAGAAATACCCGGTCGCCTATCATAAATTCCAAATCTCGAACTCTGTGATCCGCATAACTCTTCTGCCTGGACTGAGCTGTACGAAGTCTATCCTGAATGATCTTCACCTTGTCCAAGGCATCCTGGACTAACTCAGACCCCAACAATCTAGCCTCTCCCGGCTCAAACCATCCGACTGGAGACCGACACTGTCTACCATACAACGCCTCATACGGAGCCATCTGAATGCTCGAGTGATAGTTGTTGTTGTAGGAAAACTTAGCTAAAGGAAAGAACTGGTCCCATGGACCTCCAAAGTCAATGAAGCAAGCTCGCAACATGTCCTCCAAATTCTGAATAGTACGCTCGGACTGCCTGTCCGTTTGATGATGGAATGCTGTGCTCAAATCGATCTGGGTGCCCAACTCTCGCTGAAATACTCTCCAGAAATGGGAGGTAAACTGAGTGCCTCGGTCTGATATAATGGATATGGGCACACCATGCAGTCTAACAATCTCTCTCATATAGATCCTTGCCAATTTCTCTGCTGAACACGAAACTGATACTGGAATGAAGTGCGCTGACTTGGTCAGCCTATCCATAACTACCCATACTGCATCAAACATCCTCTGAGTACGTGGGAGTCCAACTACAAAGTCCATGGTGATACGCTCTCTCTTCCACTCGGGAAGCTGAATCTGCTGCATCAATCCACCAGGCCTCTGGTGCTCGTACTTAACTTGCTGACAGTTCAAGCACCGAGCTACATAAGCTACAATATCCTTCTTCATCATCCGCCACCAATAATGTTGCCGCAAGTCCTGGTACACCTTTGCGGCGCCCGGATAAATAGAATACAGGGAACTATGGGCCTCCTGAAGTATCAACTCACGAATACCATCCACGTTAGGTACACAAATCCAACCCTACATCCTCAAAACTCCCTCAACATCAACTGTAACCTGCTTGGCATCTCAGTGCCTGACTCTATCTCTAAGAACACATAAATGGCGATCATCATACTGCCTGGTCCCAATACGGTCATACAAAGAAGAACGGGCTATGGTATGGGCCAGAACACTGACAGTCTCAGAAACCTCCAATCTCACAAATCGGTTGGCTAAAGCCTGGATATCCAAAGCAAGAGGTCGCTCTCCGACTGATAGATAGGCAAGGCTACCCATACTGGCTAACTTCCGGCTCAAAGCATCGGCCACCACATTGGCCTTCCCGGGATGATAAAGAATGGTAATATCATAATCCTTCAGCAACTCTAACCATCTTCTCTGTCTCATGTTCAACTCTTTTTGTTTAAACAGATACTGTAAGCTCTTGTGATCCGTGAACACCTCACATGGCACACCATACAAATAGTGCCTCCAAATCTTCAATGCATGCACAATAGCTGCTAATTCCAAGTCATGAACTGGGTAGATCTTCTCATGAACCTTCAACTGACGAGAAACATAG
Organism: Nicotiana knightiana; assembly: GCA_005239525.1. Taxonomy (NCBI): domain Eukaryota; kingdom Viridiplantae; phylum Streptophyta; class Magnoliopsida; order Solanales; family Solanaceae; genus Nicotiana; species Nicotiana knightiana. Next base: position 38,829 of record ML372459.1, read on the forward strand.
GCTATAACCTTGTCATCCTGCATCAACACTGCACCAAGCCCAACCCGTGAAGCATCACAATACACAATATACGATCCTGAACCTGTGGGCAAAACTAACACTGGTGTCGTGGTCAAGGCTGTCTTGAGCTTCTGAAAGCTCGCCTCACACTCATGAGACCACCTGAACTGAGCACTCTTCTGAGTCAACCTGGTCATCAGGGCTGCAATGGATGAAAAGCCCTCCACAAACTGGCGATAATAACCTGCTAAGCCCAAGAAACTCCGGATCTCTGTAGTTGAGGTGAGTCTAGGCCAATCTCTGACTGCTGAAATCTTCTTGAGATCCACCTGAACACCCTCTGACGATACCACATGGCCTAGAAATGCAATTGAACTCAACCAGAACTCACACTTGGAAAATTTTGCATACAACTGACTATCCCTCAAAGTCTGGAGGANCTCTTCTGAGTCAACCTGGTCATCAGGGCTGCAATGGATGAAAAGCCCTCCACAAACTGGCGATAATAACCTGCTAAGCCCAAGAAACTCCGGATCTCTGTAGTTGAGGTGAGTCTAGGCCAATCTCTGACTGCTGAAATCTTCTTGAGATCCACCTGAACACCCTCTGACGATACCACATGGCCTAGAAATGCAATTGAACTCGACCAGAACTCACACTTGGAAAATTTTGCATACAATTGACTATCCCTCAAAGTCTGGAAGACGACTCTAAGGTGCTGCTCATGCTCCTCTCGGCTGCGAGAGTAAATCAAAATATCATCAATGAAAACAATCACAAAAGAGTCCAAATAAGGCTTGAACACTCGGTGCATCAACTCTATGAAAGCAGCGGGGGCATTTGTCAGCCCAAATGACATCAGCAAGAACTCATAATCCCCATAACGAGTGCGAAAGGCTGTGTTAGGGACATCAGACGCCCTAATCCTCAGCTGATGGTAACCAGATCTCAAGTCAATCTTGGAAAAAACTGAAGCACCCTGAAGTTGGTCGAATAAATCATCAATCCTCGACAAAGGTTACTTGTCCTTAATAGTAACCTTATTCAGCTGCCGGTAGTCAATACACATCCTCATCGAGCCATATTTATTCTTGACAAACAATATTGGGGCACCCCAAGGAGAAACACTAGGCCTAATGAAGCCTTTATCCAACAAATCCTGCAACTGATCTTTCAACTCCTTCAACTCTGGCGGGTCCATATGATACGGCAGAGTAGAAATAGGTTGGGTGCCCTGAGATAACTCAATACAAAAATCAATGTCCCTGTCGGGTGGCATACCCGGCAGGTCAGCAGGGAATACCTCTGGAAACTCACGAACCACGGGCACAGACTCTAGGGAAGGAACCTCGGCGCTAGAATCACAAACATAGTCCAGATAGGACAAACAACCCTTCTCGACCATGCGTCGAGCATTCATATAAGAAATAAATATACCCGAAGAATGACTAGGAGTCCCTCTCCACTCCAAATGAGGCACCCCTGGCAAAGCCAAGGTCACTGTCTTGGCATGACAGTCCAGAATAGCATAATAGGGGGATAACCAATCCATCTCAATAAAACATCGAAGTCAACCATATCAAGAAGCAAAAGATCAACCTGAGTCTCCAGACCACCAATGACTACTAAGCAAGCACGGTAGACTCGATCTACCACTATAGAATCACCCACCGGTGTAGACACATGCACAACAGTACTCAAGGAGTCACGGGGAATACTCAAATAAGGAGGAAAATATGAAGACACATAGGAGAAAGTAGATCCCGGATCAAATAAAATTGAAGCATCTCTGCTGCAAACTGTAACCATACCTGTAATAACTACATCAGAGGCCTCAGCCTCCGGCCTGGCAGGAATGGCATAGCACCAGGGCGGGGCCCTTCCGATCTGAACATCTCCGGGTCGACCTACTGCGGGCTGACCTCTACTTCTCGTGGCCTGTCCTCCACCTCTATTAGTTTGACCTCCACCTCTGGCACATCGACCTCCACCCCTAGCTGGCTGAGGGGGTGGGGGTACACCTGGTGCAGGAACCATACCACGAGAACCCTGATGCTGAGAACTACCAGAAGCTCGGGGGCAATATCTAGCAATGTGCTCTGGGTCACCACAAGAGTAACAAGCCCTCTCCTGCTGAGACTGCTGGCCCTGAAACTATATCTGTCAACCAGAATAACCATCCTGGAAGCTCTGAAGCGACAGTGCACTGATAGGAGCTGATGGTGCACTGCGAGATACCTGAAGCGCCGACTGGAATAGCCTAGGAGGATGACCTCTGCCAAAAGAATCTCTGCCTCCAGATGAGGCACCACTGAAATGACCGGAATAGCGAGGTCTCTTGTCAGACTCCTGACCACTGCCCTGTGATAAGACCATCTCAATACGCCTGGCCACATTAGCCGCCTCCTGGAATGAAACATCAGTACCTGTCTCTCTGGCCATCTGGAGTCTAATAGTCCGAGCTAGACCCTCAATAAACCTCCTCACCCTCTCACAATCAGTGGGGAGTATCATGATAGCATGTCGGGCCAAAGTAATGAACCTGGTCTCATACTGTGTAACAGTCATAGATCCCTACTGGAGGCGCTCAAACTGCCTCCGAAGACCCTCCCTCTGAGTAACTGGTAGAAACTTCTCCAAGAATAACTCGGAGATCTAAGACCAAGTCAATGGTGCAGACCTAGCTGGCCTGGTCAAGCAATAGTCTCTCCACCAAGTCTTGGCGGTACCAGAAAGACGGAATGTAGCAAAATCAACTCCATTGGACTCCACNTGTCCAAGAAATCCTGGGGATCCTCTAATGATGCACCAGTAAATGTAGTAGAAAATAGATTGGTGAACCGATCCAACCTCCACAAAGCATCGGCAGACATGGTTTCCCCCTCAACTGCGTGCACCACAAAACCCGGCTGAGTTGCTCCAGCTGCCTGAGGTGCTGGAGTCTGGAACTGAGGAGCTAGCTGCTCTAGTGTGCGGGTAGCAGGAGTCTGGGTCCCTCCCCCATCCTGAGAGACGGCTGGTGCAGTAGGAAGAAGACCAGCCTGAGACAAGCTCTCCATAAGGCCCACTAACGGACCAGAGCGTCCTGAAGAGCCGGGGTGGCACTGAACCCCTCCGGGACATGAGCTGGTCCAACTGGAACGGCCTGAGCAGGGACCTCACCTGCAAAGTCTACATGTGGGTGCTCCGCTGGTGCTGCTGCTCTCGGCTGAGCCCTAGCTCTGCCTCGGCCTCTAGCATGGCCTCGACCTCGGCCTCTCGCAGGAGATGCAACAGGAGGATCGGGCTGCTGATCAGTAGATGAGGAAGTATGTATTCTCGCCATTTGCGAGAGAATAGAATAGAAAATCAGTTAGCATTTAGAATTCAAACTGCACGACAGAGAAGAAGAAATGTGAAGTTATTCATAACCTTGCAGCCTATGGGGGATAAGTACAGACGTCTCCGTACCGATCCCTCAGACTCTACAAGTTTGTTTGTGAATTGTGAGACTAAGCAAACTAGCGCTCTGATACCAACTTGTCACGACCCGAAATCCCACCTTCAGGCCGTGATGGCGTCTAACATTGAACTCGCTAGACAACCAACGTTACTAGTAAAACCGATTTATTCCTTTACTGTTTAGCATTTTTAAAAGAGACATATAAGAACAATTAGATATGAGAAAGCGGAAGGTAAGAAATTCATCATCTTAAATAATAATTCGTACAAAAATTTCCTTAAACAACCCGCAAGACTGGTGTCACAAATTCACGAACAGTCTAAGATTTTTACTAAAAACAAAGTCTGAACCAAACAATACAATTGTCTCGGAAGTACAAGAGAAGACAGAAATCAAGATGAATAAGATAAGAGGTGACGCCAAGGCCTGCGGACGCCTGCAGGTCTACCTCAGTGTCACATGTGGACTGAAGGACACTCCTCGATCACTGTCCACCGGGTCCGGTACCGTAATCTGCACCACATAAAGAAGTGCAGGTGTAGCATCAGTACAACCGGCCCCATGTACTGAGTAAGTGCCGAGCCTAACCTCGGCGAAGTAGTGACGAGGCTAGGACACGAAAAATAATAACCACCTGTGCAATTCAACAATATATAATAGAAATAACGGCAGGAAGTAAACAGTTAAATATCAAAATACGGGAAGAACATGCCAGGGTACAAAGGGGAAAAGCACTTATTGATTAACAGAGCATGGCAACCGTCTAGTATCAGAATAACAACAGGGAATAAACAAGTGCACGACACCACCCTTCGTGCTTTACTTCATTCTCACCAAAACAAATGCACGACATCACCCTTCGTGCTGTACTCTCATTCTCACCAAAACCAGTGCACGGCATTACCCTTCGTGCTTTACTCTCATTCTCACCAAAACAAGTGCACGGCATCACCCTTCGTGCTTTACTCTCATTCTCACCAAAACAAGTGCACGACATCACCCTTTATGCTTTTACCTCACAATATCATGGCATGACATTATCCTTCGTGCATTATCTCTCATATCATGGCACGACATTACCCTTCGTGCTTTTAATATAAATCATGGCACGGCATCACCCTTCGTGCTTTTAATATAAATCATGGCACAACATCACCCTTCGTGCTTTACACTCTTCCTTACCCAACAATAATCAGAACAACAATTTGGCAAGGAAGAACCACAATACAAAATAATATTTTACAACATCCCGGCAAGGGAACAATAACAGAAACACCACCGTCCCAGCAGGGGAACAATAACAGAAATATCACCGTCCCGGCAAGGGACACAGCTATAACCAATCTCACTGAACGTACAACATAACCGAAACAATCCTCAACCGAACAACTAATCAACAGTATTCCCAACCAAGTATTTTCCAACAATTGAATAATCTCCAAAATAGAAGCTACTCCATAACACAGTGGATATCGAAGAAAAACACATATACCATAAGATATGACTCACAGGCATGCTTGACAACAAGGTATAGGTACTCGTCACCTCACCTATACATTGAACATGATAATAACACGTAGCACATATGACTCAACACATATTCTCTCAAGCTAGGGTTAGGCCAAACACTTACCTCGATTCCAAGAATCCAATCAAGCCTCTAGCACTACTTTCCTCTCGAATCCAACTCTGAAACGATAGTATCTAGACATAATCGACTCAACAATTCAATCACGCGCCTAAATATGCATTTCCCATCATTCTTCTAAAAATACCAAATTCGACCCCGGGCTCGCTTGGTCCAAACTCGAGGTTCGGACCAAAACCCGATCACCCATTTTCCCACGAACCCGAATATACAATTTATTTTTAAATCCGACCCCTAAACGAAGTTGAACTCTCCAAAATTCCAAAAGCCCTAACTCTACCCAAAACCCCCAATTTCTACCTTTTAACCAATGATTTTAGGCCTAGAATCTGATAATAGTGGATGAAGATGAAAGAAAACAGAGTTAAGAAAACTTACCTATGAAGTTATGGAGGAAAGTTCTCCTAAGAATCGCCCAAGAAGAGTGGAGAAGAAGAAGTTTGGAAAAAAATGGGTTAATCCCGTAACTATTCTATTTTTTAACCTTAAAAATCACTGGGCGTATTTACTCTACACGATCGCGGAAAGGAAGTCGCGATCACGGAGAGTACTGGTTTCAGACTTACGCGATCGTGAATTAGGTATTGTGATCGCAGAGAAACAGAACGTGGACCCACGCGATCGCGAACGAAAGATCGCGTTCGCATAGAACAAATTGCTGCCCAGCCCCCAACCCCACAAGAGACTTACGCAATCGCGGACATAGGGGGTGTGATCGCGTAGAGCTAAACCCTAAGGCTCTGCGTTCGCACTCGGCTCTTTGCGATCGCGAAGAGAAAATTGACCCCCTTCCCAAAATGCACATCGCGATCGCGTGCAACACACCGCGATCGTGGAGAAGAAATGACTGGACACCAGATACAGCCTAAAACACTAGATTTTCCAACTCTTTTGCACCCCGACATCTACCCGGAACTCACCCGAGCCCTCGGGACTCAAAACCAAATATACACACGACTTCAAAATCATCCTACGAACTTATTCGAGTAATCAAACCACTAAAATAACATCAAAGATAGTGAATTAAACTAAAAAATCCATAGAATTTTCTCAAACTTAATAAACTTCTAAATTCTCCAATTTTGATCTGAAACACGTCTAACCAAGTCCGTTTCTTTCCAAATTTTACAGATAACTCACATAACACATATTGAACTTGTTCCGAGCTCCGGAACCATTACGGGCTTGGTAACACAGATTTCACATCAAAGTTCATTTTCAAAAGTCTTTCTTATTTTCAGAAAACAATTTTCTTTAAAAATTCATTTCTCGGGCTTGGGACCTCGGAATTCGATTCCAGGCATATGACCCGGTCCCATATTTTCCTACGCACCCTCCGGGACCGTCAAATCATGGGTCCGGGCCCGTTTACCAAAAATGTTGACCAAAGTCAACTTTATTCCATTAATTATCATAAATTCAACTGTATAGACTTTCCGGCAACGCGCTCGGACTGTGCACGCACATCGAGGTGATATTAACGGAGGCTTTCAGGGCCTCGAAACACAGGTTTTGCTAAATTACACAAGATGACCTTTTGGGTCATCACACCAACTTATCAAGATGAATTGTCTTGTATAGAAAATCTGGAAATTATGCTCTAAATTAAATTATTGAACAAGTTATCACGCGAACAGCAGGTTGCGGGTTAATAATAATTACTCATGTAATCATCTCATAGATGCATCTTTATAAGATTTACATGGCAGGTGAATTAACCCATATTCACCTCTGATATTTCCAGCATTTATGGGATTCAATCCCAATTTTAGTTGGTCTATTAATTAAGCAACATAAGAGAATTTGTAAAGAACTTTTTAGTTCTTTAATATTTACCCACGTGAATTCTCTTTTATTTTTGCACATCATACTTAAATTAACATGGCTAAACCAATTATACCAACTAAATAAATTATCAATTTTGATAAACCTTATGATTACACCATGACGTGTGCAATTATGAATAAACTCCAAGTTTATTATGATATGAGTTTTTATATCAATAAACTTCTACTTTATTGTGGTATTCGTTTGTTTGTGTAGTACAAACTGGAGAATAAAGTGGACAACTTTTCACATACATATTACCCCGCTACAAGTTGTAGTTGTCACACCTCTTTTTTCCCGCTAGGGTGGGGAATGCCTACCCGGTGAGGGTAATAAGGGAGTTTTTCCAATAAAAGTGACATTATTCGATTTTTGGAATTTATTTTTATTCAGAGTCACCACCCGGATTTTTTACGGTGTCCCGGGACACCATTTATTTATTTTAAAAATCCCAAAACTGAGGAATTTTGACTCTGTTAAATTGTTTGCGAACCGAAAATCCGAATAAGGAATTCTGTTAACCCGGGAGAAGGTGTTAGGCATTCCCGAGTTCCGTGGTTCTAGCACGGTCGCTTAATGATCATACTTGGCTTATTAAATTATTTAATTACTCATTTTAGAACCTAGGTGCTTTCACCTCTTTTAATTAAGAAATCATCCTAAAAAAATGAGTCACGCGTACGTGTACTCATTTTATTTAGTGCGCCAAAAACCATGTCACGCGTACATGTACATAATTAGTAGCCCTTAGGATTAAAATTATTTGGCAAAAGTCACGCGAATGTGTACCTTGATTTTATTTTGAAAATATGCGTTTAAATCATGTCACGCGTACGTGTAGACAATTCACAACGCTTAATTATTTAAGAAAGCTTGACCGAAGTCGCACGAATGCGTACCTTGATTTATTTTGAAAATCATAATTATGTCACGCTAACGTATACACAATCACGATGATAGATTAAGTTGCGCCTAAAGCATTTTCTACGAATATTCATTTTTTAAAATTGTACTTGTATCACTCAAACATGTACACAATTAATAACGTTTTATTATTATTAAGATTGTTTCGCCCAAAGTTGCGCGAACGCATACTTCGATCTTAATTTGGAACCCGTAATTATTCTAAAATGTCAATGTGCTACTTTCCCAAGTGCTATTACTACATAAAATTTGCAATATACACTAGTCTGAGATCATGCTGGTTGTTTGCTATCTTTTCTTTTTCCAATATAGATTAATAGATCTAAATATTAATTAATCAATACTTTTTTTTACACAAATATGATGATTCCATATTACTCTAATCTAGGGAAATATTGAAACTAAAACTTAAACGAAAAGGCTAAACCAACATGCATTTATTTCTTTAGTGAATCAACACCGTGCGTTCAACACAAATCAAGCACAACTATACAAGAATGGGAATAGAGGCATGTTCTAATCTCGTCACGACTAAAATAGCAGAAGAGATTTATGAAGAACAAAACAATCCAACTGACATGATCTGAACCTAAGCTAAATAAATCCCAGTTTTTATCATATTTTTCAATCAACACAACAAATAGAGTAATAGAGAATTAGAAATGGACCTGAAAACAGAGTTATTCAATTGATTAAAATGTCCAGCAGTTACACGGATGGAAGCAAACCACAGCTACGATCGGAACTCAAATCGGACAAGATTCGGCAAACACGAACCCTGACAGAACCTCTAATCAGCACAGAAATATTTGAATCCATACACGAACTCAAATGACCTCCATTTTGGAACGAAACTCGAAGGACAACACCTCCAATTTTTTAGACGAAAATCGAAAAAATGAAAGAAGAAAACAGAATATTTTCTTTTCGTTTTTGTATAATATTTTTTTTTTTTGAAATTAAACTAACTGAAAAATCTCAAATTGAGAAACAAAAGAAGAAATCCCATCCTGTAAACCCTAGCCTCTCGCTCAATTTTCTTCTCTGTGTTTGTTCTGTTTTTGTCCGTTTCGTCCTTTGTTGCTGTCTATGTGCGTGTGTTTTCGCCAGTTCAAGGCGGCTGGTAGGTCCTGGGCTACTTTCTTCGGTTTCTGACGAAGCTCGCCGGTGATGGAGGTGAGACAGAAAAACGAGAGAGAGAGGGATTTGGAGGGGTAGGGTTGTCTACCGTTTCTCTTAGGGGTGTGGGCGTTGGTCGGCAGAGATGTATGAAGATGAGGGGGTGGCGGCTAGGGAGTCCTCTCTAGGGTTTTTTTTTCTCCTTGTGTGTGTCAGGTGTTTGTAGAGTTCAAGAGGTTGAAGATGAAGAAGGGGTCGACGGTGTTGAGGGGAAAAAAGGCTGGCTGGTGGGATCTGGGTGGTTACCTCTGGTGGTCGTGGTGGTTAAATGGCTGTAGAGAGGCGGTTCTCGGGTGGGAGGGGGGTCGTTAGGTTATATCTGTATGTATGATCTGATGTTGTATATCCCTCTATGGTCTTATACAAGCTCCTAAACAGTGGAATACAAAGCTCTGCGATGCTCTTCAGAAGTTCAAATTCAAACAAAGTCAGTTTGATCATCCATTATTCACAAAAGAGACTACTGAAGGAATGATCATTGTGTTAGTATATGTAGATGATCTTCTAATCATAGGAGAGAGTCTGGCACTCATTGAAGAAACAAAAACAGGTTTACAAAAAGCCTTCAAAATGAAAGATCTGGGAAAATTGAAATTCTTCTTGGGAATCGAATTTGCTAGATCACAGAAAGGGATAGTAATGCATAAAAGGAAGTATGCTTTGGAATTAATATCAGAAACCGGAATGGCAACAACAAAAACAACATTAACTCCTATTGATAGTAATATGAAGCTCACTTCTAGAGAGTATGATGAATATACTGATCAAACAGGAAATACAGCAGACAAGGATCCATTAGCTGATCAAGTTGCATTTCAGAGACTAATAGGAAAGCTCCTCTACCTAACAATAACAAGACCAGATATTTCCTTTGGAGTTCAAACTCTAAGTCAGTTCTTACAGCAACCAAAACAATCTCAGATGCAAGCTGCTTTAAGAATTGTCAAATATGTAAAGAATCAACCAGGTCAAGGAATTCTATTGTCCAGCAATCAGATTAACACTATTACTGCATTCTGTGATGCAGACTGGGCTGCATGTCCTCTAACCAGAAAGTCAGTCACTAGATTTCTAATTAAAGTTGGTGATTCTTTAGTCCCTTGGAAATCAAAAAAACAAACTACAGTCTATAGAAGCTCTGCAGAAGTTGAATATAGAAGCTTAGCAACAACTGTTGCTGAACTAATCTGGCTTCATGGCATGTTAAAAGAAGTTGGAATTCACATTACACTGCCTATTGATATACATAGTGATAGCAAAGCAGCTATCCAAATAGCAGCTAATCCAGTATATCATGAAAGGACTAAGCACCTTGAGATAGACTGTCATTTCATAAGAGAACGAATTCAGCAAGGTCTCATTGCTACAAAGTATATTTCTACAACAGATCAGCCAGCCGATCTTCTTACAAAAGGACTAACTAAAGTTCAACACGGGTATCTGAAGTCCAAGCTAGGAATGCTTAACATCTTTCCACCACCTAGCTTGAGGGGGAGTGT